>CBVK0102248031.1:0-12923 GCA_900067695.1 Picea abies
CAATGTAATAGATGAGGTTAGGTGAGAGAGGACAAGCTCGTAGAGCCCTCGTTTTGTAAAGAGAGAGAGATCTTTGTATAAAGGTTGGATAGGAAAAGTAGAACTCGAGAGAGGTCTGATAGCAAAAGAAGAACTCAGGATAGAGTTAGATTAGGAGAACTTGAGAGAACTGGGACTCTGTTGAAGTTCAGTTTTTGCAAACATCTTTATAGACACACAAAGATAATAGAAAAGCAATTATTCCTGCACATGGTGTGTTTATATATTTGTGTTCATTATTATTCTTGTATATGTCATTCATGTTTGAATGTATGAACTGGTGAAGTATTGTATCAGACTTATTCTAAGTCCAAAAGCTCAGAAGAGATAATGCTTTCAAAAGCATAAGCAAGATTCAAATAGTCGGGTTCCCAGGAGAAAGATCAAAGGTCAGAACCTTTGAACACTTGCATAAATATTCCAATTCAGAAGAAGTCAAAAGATGAGGAGGAGGAGTGACAACATCCATCTGATCGGTTGTGGAAGGGAGCCTGGATCGTTATATCTATGTCCAGTGAATAGAGGAAGCCCATAGGAGAAGAAAAGATCCCATTCGTTGGATCTGAGCGCAGAGGATCAACAATTGTTGGATCCGGACGGAAGTGCATGATCCTTAACGTTGTGTACACACAGGAGGGTGGAATTTCTAAAAGTACCAAAGTCCTAAAGTCATTTAGGGTCGTCCATCATCTGGGAGGACGGATGGAGAAAATCCATCACTTTCGGGTGGAAACACTCTGGGAGGAATGAGCGCACAATAGTTTGAAACTTTTGAAGCTCAAAGAGCCGAAGAGTCGGAGGGAATCTGAACTATCATATTTGGAGGGACAAATGAGCGCACAATAGTTTGAAACTTTTGAAGCTCAAAGAGCCGAAGAGCCGGAGGGAATCTGAACTATCAGATTTGGAGGGACACACATCGAAAAGTCATGAGATCAATAGAAAGATGAGGATGGAATGTTGAAACATCCAAACCCCGAATAGCTGAAGAGTTGAGGGGCATCGATCTGCGAGGGGACAATTGTTGGCATATCTAAGTCTCTGGGTGAAAGCACTATGGGAGAAATGAGTGTATAGGAGTTTAGACTCCTGAAGCCTGAAGTGTCGGAGAGCCGAAGAGCCGAAGCATCGGGGAGTCGAAGACCCAAAGAGAATCTAGACTGTCAGATCCAGAAAGGGCACATGGAAAAAGATCGTGAACTCCGGGTGAAATCACTCCGGGAGAACGCGAAGGAGAAGAGTTTGAGATCGTCGAAGCCCGAATAGCTGAAGCGGATGATAGTCATAGATCTGGGTTGGACAGGTGTCACTAGATCGTGAACTTCAGAGGATTGTACTCCGGGGTTTTTGAGAAGTTGAGTTTCGAAAAGTTTCGAAGCACCGAAGCCTGAAGCATTTAGGGTCGTTGATCCCAAAGGGAGCATGTGGATCGTTGATCTGTGAAGGGACACATGGAGGACAGAGACTCACTCCGTTGGATAATCATTGGATCAGGGAAGAAAGGTGTCAAAAGATCCGACACTCCAGAAGGATTCACTCCGAAGATTTGCGTTTGTTGAAATTTGAGAATGCTGAAGGCCGAAGTTCCGGAAACGATGAGAGTCGTCGATGTGAAGGTGGACACACAACGCCAGATATAGAACTCTGGAGAAAAGTGGAGGAGGAAAAGGTCTGAAGACTCGCAGAAGATCTTGATTGTTGATCAAGGAGGGATCTGAAGGACCGTCGATCTAGTTGAGGAGGCCAAAGTCTCGAAGCGAGAGCAGAGCCGTCGATTTAGGAGGACGCGTGGTAGACGATCTACCATTTCGAAGAAATATCTTCGGAAGGAACGAGAATTTGAGAATTGAAAGTCCCAAAGGCCAGACTCGCGGAAGAGATCGTGGCTGTAGATTAAGGGGGACAAGTGTCGATAGATATTCTACTCCAGAAGATGATCACACAGGGAAAAGCAAGAGTTTGTGATTTGAGGTTCCCAAAGGCTGGATTCGCGGAGGGGATCCTAGCCATAGATTCAGGGGGACAGGTGGCAACATATCTTCCACTTCGGAAGATTGCCATACGGGGGAAAGAAAAGGTTGAGAGTTGAAAATCCTGAAGCCTGAAATGTGGAGTCAACAACAACCGTTGATTTGGAAGGGCGTTACGTGTCGACAGATCATAGAGATTTGGAATCATGTGTGGAAGGATGAAAGGAAGGCAGATAGCCATCGTTGATCGAGAGGTAGCGCCGAGAGGCAAGAAATCGACGGACAAGAAGGATTGCGGGGCCAGGACATGCTCGGACGTTAATTTTCCTTGAGCGGGCCGTAATTGGAACCACAATATTGCCAAGGGCATACATGGCGCTTTGTATTTAATTGCGGGGATAAAATCAGGTTGGCCTAAAACCGCTCTTGCATGCGCCCGCAATCGTATATTTCCACAAGGTCGTAGCCCAGGGGTGTATGTAAGAAGGGGCTAGTGAAAAAGGATCTAGTGCCCGCAAATTGAAGAGCACATAGACAGAGGGTGTGGGTATCACAGGACCTATTCCTAAAGGAGAAAAGGGGCTTGTGCATAATTGTTTTGGGTTCAAAAGAGAGCCCGAAGAGTCGATTCGACTCAAAATAGAGAAATATCCTAGATCGGGAGGTTGAAGAACCCCAGGAGGGAAGGGGGGATGCATCAATAATGATCTCAAATAGTTATAATATG
The DNA here is from genome assembly GCA_900067695.1 of Picea abies. NCBI lineage: Eukaryota > Viridiplantae > Streptophyta > Pinopsida > Pinales > Pinaceae > Picea > Picea abies. The sequence goes on from CBVK0102248031.1 coordinate 2,737, forward strand.
TGTTCCCATATAATATTATAGGTTTCCTCTTTCCAATGGTTTTTGAATAATCTCAATCGGACATTCCAATCAAACGTTATGATAGTTTTAAGTGAACATACCTTGGAAACCATGATTTGGAGTCTGTCCTCCTAGCCAACCTTCCTTCTGATGTATCTATGAAATTTAGGCCCTTTGGAGTCTGAAATTTCTTTCTATAGTTATTTGATTTATCCTCTCTTCAATTCCACTTATCTGATAAAAATTGGATGTGCCAAGTGGAAGTTATGGTAACTTCCCCACACCTTGCGGATTTTTGGCCTTTCTAGGAGAGAGAACTTGTACAACGTGCCACACACACAATATTTTCTATATGATTCTGAAACTTGTACCAGATATAATATGAATGATAATTGTTCCAATTAAATTGGTCTCATGGAATTTGGATCTTCTATAAATAAGTTATGACTATTTTACCCAAAACACATGCTTAAGACTATTTACAGGACTAGTAAAAAACTCTATCTTACACTAAGTGTATCTCCGAAAGTACAATGAACCAGAAACTGAAATTATTACCACGGGTAGTATGATAAGTATTCTCAATATCCTACAGGTTTTTCCCTCTGACATGGCTCTAAGAAAATTTTATAGCGAAAATTCCAAAATGATTGTATTAAGGAAGCAAAATCCCAGGATTGGTGCTTTGATACCAAATGTAATGAACCAAGTGCTTAAGATATCATAAAATAACAGACATACAGAATGTGAGCATGGAGCACAACTCCAAGAGAGATAAGTTACACAATAACTCCTTAAAGAACAGGGGAACTGCCTCCGAATAACCAAATACCTTATTACATCGCAATTCACATCTCACAATAATGAATACATTATCTCTATTTATACCCATTCACACAATATACATGAAGACCATTTACTATTAGGTTGGCCCTATTAAACATATATTTACAAATTATATGCACATTTAGCCCCATATATCCCCCCCCTTGGGGTCATATCATATACATTTAGCGCTATATATGCCCCCCTTGGGTCATAACACCTAAGTGGCATTGTCTAAGAAACCCCATGGTAAGATTCATATATCACCAAGGAAATAATCTAGAATTATGTAATCATCTTCACAAAATCTTTATAATTCTCCTAACAAAACTAGACTTTATAAAAAATCTTGTTTAGAAGTATAGGAGAAATTTTTGAAGATAATCTCATTCCTTGAGCACTAAATAAGCCAACTAAGAACAATGTGAAATGTTTTATATTCACTTACCTCCCCATCATCATACCAAGCTTTGAAGGCATTTGAAAAAAATTTCCTTTCCAATTTCCTTGCTCCTTTCATGAGAGTCAATAGAGTTACCCATAACTCATTGGTAAAATGACATCTTACTAAGAAATGATAAATATTCTCCCTTTGTTGATTACACAACATCTATATACCTATGCCTTTCTGACCCTTTTTGTAAGAAATCCCAAGTAGGTACCTTGTTTGTGAGGGCTAGCTAGAAGAAAATCTTGTCCTTTAGTGCACATTTCATTTTCAAATTGGATGCCACCACCTTTCTTTTTTAAGTCTTACCTCCTCTGCAAATAAAGAAGCATAACCAAGCCTACATGTATATGAATGATAAGTTGGATTGTTTAACCACAAAAGTTCATCCTCTCCAAGGTTTAGTTTGATAACATTGTTAATGAGTATATAGGTCTATGCAACCTATGCATGTGCCAAGTTCCCTTTCCAACTCTAAATTACATGTTGTCTTCCCTACTTCTTGCCAAGGATTGACATGGACAATTTTAGACACATCACCAACAAAGTAATGTTTTGACTATGGAGATGATATCCAATATCCAAGGAAAGTTTGTAGTTATGTTTTTCTTCAACCCATGGGTTTACACCAAGTCTCATTTTATTTCCATCCACGAGTCTCTAGGGAAATGATGCTCTTATCAATGGATATGCTTCAATTATAGCTTTCAACATGATTGAATAATTAAGGTGTGTGTTGAGCTCCTTCCATAACCACTCCTCAACGGATAGAGGCTCAATATATTTCATTTTCATGATTTCATTCCATAGACTATCTTCCTTGAAGAGCCTCCATAGGTTCTTTATCGATAATGTTGTGCCAGAGATTTGAATGTTCCCTAAATCTCATCACCCAAGTTTCTTGGGCTCTAAGAGTCTTCTCCAATTAACCTAGGTCATTGTATATATTTATTTACTTTCTTCCTTATCTTCTTCTAAATACCAATTGGCATGCGTGCATTGAAGTGCCAGTATATCAGGTTTGCTATTAATATAGATTTGATTAAGGTTGGGTCTCCCCCTTAGCATAACCATCATCTACTGCACTAAGCTTTTATTGAATTTTTCTATATTGGTTATGACCATGTATATTCAACATTAATTTCTTTTACTTTAATTTTATTTATCATAAACTTGATAATGAGTTCTATCGCCGATTGGTAATAAAAGTTAATAGTGGTACTCCATATCGTTTGAAAGAGTAGTTGTGCAAAGTAGTCCGATCTCTCTTTAAAAAAGTAGTTATGACTTTCTCCCAATATGTTAGCAAGCCATGGTTGGTTACCCATGCCATTTGTCACTCTAGTTGAAGGAAGGTCTTGAGTACGGTTAATTGAAATGGGTTCTTGCAAAGTGATGGATTCGAATGAGATTAAAGGTTTTGTTGGTTGAAATTGGGCCCTCACAAAGTGATAGATTGAAATGAGATTCTTGGTATTGATTATATTAGGGACTTTCATTAATTCATAGTTAGATTCGAATGAGATTGATTATATGTTGTTTGAAAAGGGTTGTTGCAGAGTGATAGATTTGAATGAGATTAATACTATTGTTCATTTAGAGAAAGATCAATGGTATTTATAATAAAAAAGGACTTACATGGACACGTAGTTCACCTCAATTAATATGAGCTATCATTGTCAGTGTTGTGTATGAACCATTGTATTGTTCATCTCACACAACAAAATAACTATTCATTCACTATATGCATAATCACATTTCACTACATTTACATGCATTTACTTCCCTCGTGTTACAAGGAATTAATTGTTCCTAGAGGAGGGAATTTGTCTGTTGAGAGAAAAATTCTAGTAATGTCCTGGGAAGGTAATATGTTTCATCAAATTTTTCCATTATGTAGCATACAAGTTTTTGGCAACATGTCCAATACACTAATACAATACATTAATGGTGTTTTTGTTTAAATGTATTATACTATATTATTATTATCATTATTTTGTAATTTTGGTTTGAGGATTTATTGTTGTAGCATGAACATTACTCATTAAAGGATTAAAACGGGGTGAAGTAAAGATTCAAGTTTATTTTAACTATTGAAACATAAATGAAGAAAATTAAATTAATAATATGGATAATATTAAATCTTATATATTTATCATTTTAAAAATGAGATCTAGGACCATAATGAGTTATTTAAACAAAATGAAGTTGAAATAATATAAAGTTCTTATCAATGGTCTTTTTGGTCCATCAAACTTATTTTTCCAACATTATGAATTTAAAAAGAGAAACTAGTGGTTGGACTAATTGCAAAACACCTTCAAATGAAGGAATTTGTGATACGAAAGATGAGGATGAACAACATTTCCTTTTAATTTTCTATATCCTTAAAAGTACTTTAGAACTTATTATTACTCTCGACCTTTTGACTTACAAAAACCATAATAAATTTCACATTTTCATTTATACCATATTTAACTATAGAAATGAATTTTTTGAATAATATCTACTCTATGTTTCTTTATTTCTCTGTATCTTCTTTATCAACATTGAAAAATATTAAAAATATATGACCGATTTAAAAATCAAATTAATTAGGATAAATATGAGAAAAATTTAGTATTTTTAATATATTATAAGAATACTGTTTTAATTCGAGGGTAACAGGTGCGAGAGGGGTCATTTTTAATCTCAGGGTTCATTCTTGACCCTAGGGGGAATACCGAGAAAATTTTCACTTGGAGTTTAGAAAACACCACCAATAATCAAGCAAAAGAATATGCTCTCTTTCAAGGTGTCCAACTTGATAGGGAAAACCAAATTCATTATATAATCATCATTGGTGATTCCATGAACACCATAAGAAATATGACCAAAGAGACCTTGCCAAAAAATGCACAATTAAGCAACATTATAAAAAAAATTCAAACATATGATAATAGACATCTCTTTCTTTTCAGACATATGATAATAGACATCTGCACATCTCTTTCTTTCATGTTATGAGAGATAATAATAAGTTGGCTAACTCACAAGCCAACTTGCCCACCTTGCTCCCAAAATGGACCACCAAGATCAATGGTTGATTATCCCATCACCCAATACATTAATTAATGAAAATCCAGTCAAATTCATTGCATGTCATCCAGGTGTCACACCCAAGCACAAAGAAAGCTATTACAACATCTACGATCTCCCTTGTTGCATATGAAATATTAAACTGGCCTCAACATCCTATATCCAAAGTACAATCCACGCATGAGCAAGGTGGGATTACTTTCTTTGCATACATCATTTCCGTTATGTCGTCATCTCCTTAGATCATGTGAGAATTAACAGATGAGATGGATGGACGATTCAATTCAATGTTCAGAAAATTCATCCACCTGATCGACATTATGGAATTGTGTGGATTACTCAAAATGTGCGAGAATTCCCCTTGCACTCGTTGTCATGGATTTGAACCCACGGAGAATTGAAGTACCAATGTTTTGTTTCGTCGCACCAAGAAATATCGAGTCTATTTTCTACCTGGCTGGTTGAGGATTTTGAAGGTTCATGTGGGCCTCAAGTTTTCATAGGAAGGCTTCGTTCTTTCCTCAATAATTTGGCAGAAAGCACTGAAAGCAGGAGTTCGGAGAAGCAAAATGAGGACCTGCTCACTTGGTAGATTGAAGGCAGTTTAGGCTCAGGGACATTTAAAACAATTGTAATAGGAATCTTTGATGCTCAATTGGATAGATTTTCTCTTCGTCTAGAACCTGTCATTAACACTGTGGTTTTTCCTACAAACTCTGAACAATAAAAAAAAATAATTTGTAGGGATTGTGCTATATTTTTAACAATAATTTTTGAAAAAAACATTAATGTCATTTAGGGTATCATATTTGCATTTCATTATATGTTTGACCTTGCAATTTTTTGTAAAAGTGAACAAAAGACTTTTGTTTCCAACAACTAAGTCATTGTTAAATGTATAATTAAACAAAAAAAACCATTTATGCAAGTACAATCTACATGGAACATAGTTTATCCACTTTCTTTTTTGGAAAAATATATTTTTTATTATTTTTCGAAGACGACAAATTTATATTTGAATCACATTTTATACACCTAAGTGTTCCTAAGAAAAAAATTATCCCTTTTATATAAACTAAAAAACCAGAAATACCCTTATGAGGAGTAAACATCCATGAGTATCCTATATATTTTCATAATTTTTTGGTTGTCTATTTTTGATGTTATTGATTTTCTTTGGGTGCCTTCATAATTGTGGAAAAATAATTTAAGTATAAGTTTTAGAAGAAAATAAAAAAATAAATCTAATATGAAATTGAACGTGTGAAAATCATATGTTATTGGATAGATGATTCTATGACGAATCCACTAGCATCAAGTCTACCACCTAAAATGGAAGAGATGAAGGGATTTCACCCCTTGGAAGTTACAAATATAGAAAATCCTATAGAAATGGGGCATGATTTCTGATTTTTAATCCTTGATCAAGCATTATACCTTGAAAAAGTTTTATTAAATCCTCAATCAAGCGCTTTTGACACAATTTTAGAGGAACTCATTTGAGGGTTCATTCAACCTTTGATCAAGGTATTTGTTAGGTTAACGAAAGGGCTCGATCAAGATATCAACCTCAATCGAGGTATTGTTGTAAAGAGCATGGAATAACACATAATAAAAAAAGAATAAATAAAACATAAGAAATTGTGAGCCAACTCACACATATTTACTTTCATTATGAAAAGACAAAACAAATGTGTGAAATCGAGATACTATAAGAAGGTGATCAACCCTAATCTATAAGATCAAAGATATCTCTCTTCTTTGAATAGCATACAAAGGAAAATCAACATTGCTAAAACAAGAACAAACTCCCATGAGCTCCGTAGTGAAATAAGACGTTGAACAATTCCCAAAACACCGTGGGTCAAAAGAAGTTGCCATCTTTGTGACACTAAAAGAGTTGAAGATGAAAAATGATTTCTCTTAGAATGTCTTACGTACACCCACATTAGATCTCAATTTCAAAATATTTGTCACAAGACTGACCTTCCTAACCTTTCAACTCATCAAAACTATGGTGATGTAGGAACACTTTTCTTAATTCTTTTCAAGCATAGAAATAAAATTCTAAAGAAATCCAAGTAATTCCTTACCTTTTTTAAGGTCTGATAGACCAAATATGGTCTTAGTGGATATTAACCATCATCATCATCGTCATCATCATAAAATGCAGTAATCAATGACCAATATGGGGAGTAGGGAAAAACATAGAAGGAAATATGATTTCCAATAACCTAATGAAGATGGAGTGTGAGATAATGTTAAAGAGAGGATCGTGAAAATATGAGCATAATTGAAAGAACATGACAATTCCATGCAAGAGGAAAATGTAGGCTGGCATCCAAGTCAACCTATTTCCCAACCTTTGGTTCATCTAACTAGAGAGTCTTCAAGGCATATAGTTGAGGGAAATATTGGTAGTTTTTAACCACATTCACCAAATGAATATTATAGTTATAGTTGAAATTTATATTCCATATTATAATTTACATAGATTTCTTTTCATTCTAACACATGTACAAAATTGATTGGACTATGTGGGGATAGATTCTATACAACCGCTACAAGACCCTCTCATGTCTCAGGCTCTAAGAATAATTGAAATTTGTAGTGTTTTTCAAAGGGGTAACGTTTTAGGGAGTTTTGATGCACACAAAAGAGAAAAATTTGAGGACTCGAGTCATGATTAGACAACCAGAGAACATGTTAATAACACAATTAAGTTGTTTTTGAGAAAACAAATTAGTCATCGCATAGGTTCAAATCCTCCATGGATTGATAAAACACACAAATATAAGACAAACAACAAATGTGTTTGGGTTTTTAAGATGCTAAACATAAAAAGGCACATGATGTATTATAAAATGTATCAAAAACTCTCTTTTATTGGCAAATCAAGAAAACCCAATATCCAAGCTACTCGTAGGGAAATTACAACTAATGTTGTCACACCAGGAACTTCAAGAATTTGAATGACGATAATGATGTCAAATTTTCTCCATGTTTCAAGAAGAACATTACAAAGACACTAAAAATTTAGGGTCCATAGAGACAAAAATGACAAAGTTGCTTGTAGGGCTCTTATTTGAAGGCATCCCTACAATGCATATCCCTATTGAGATATATTTTTTGAAGGAATTAGAGAGAAAGTGGTAGAATTTTTGGAAGTCTATTCTCATGCTATACTAGATCAAAATAATTTTCTATGGTGGTGCTTATCTAATGGCATACATGATGATCATTATAAGCATGATAGATGGCGTAAGTTGAGATTTTTGAGGAATTCCAAGAAAACAACATTGATGCCAAGATTGATTAACATGTTTGATAAATTGAAATTGTGGTATATCGGGCCCAACATATTTCACCACATGTGTTTTTGTCGGTTCCATGCTGAATTCAAGTTATATTACAATGCATTCAAGATTTATACAAAAGGAACAAGCAATGTGACCTTCCTCCTACCATAGCATGCTGTTTTATTTCAAATACCATGTTGAATTCAATTTATATTATGACACATTTGATATTTATGAAAAAGTTGCTAGAAATGTAACCCTCCGCCTACCATATTGTGTGGTTTTATTTCAATGATATTGTGCAGAAGGAATCCCAAATATGTGTTTCTTTGTAAAATTTGCATAGGTGTAACAAGATGCCTTGAATGTGGTAATTTGAACTAGTTCCATAGGAAAATATAAATTCCTATGGATCTTTCACACCTTGGATTGTTAGATGTCATGGTAACATGGAGGAGATATGGGTATGTTACTATGAATTTGTGCTCTTCTTCATATGTAACATCCAAAAGGAATGATTTTCTTGAGGATGATATACATGTTTCCGAATTCATGAGGATTTTCAAAATCAAGTTTAAAATTATATCAAAGACTCTGAGAGGTCCAAGTGGCAACCTTCCCAATTTAGACAATCTTGCAAAGTATTCAATTTAGGCATAATCTTTTCAATGGTAGACTTAAGTAACAATTACTCATTCACTCCATAAAGACAGATACATAATGAGTACTACCATTATGCTCTATTGCTAATTTTTTCAAGTATTTTAGTGTAGTTTCCACACACACACACACACACATTGATGGTATTGTGGAATAAAATTAAATTTCTCAAGATGAGAGGAAATGAACAAAAAATATTGGTTAAAATAACAAAAATGATTCATGAAGTTAAGTGTTTATCCTGTTTTCATGTCTTCAATATGCACGTCATACCAATTTACATAGAATGATGTATTCTAAGGAACATATTCTATATAAGGGGGCAGAGCATTCCACCTCTTCCTTCAATTCTAGTTGCAACATTTGGACACTTTGCCTTGTGTTATGGAACATGTTTATCCTGTCACATTTGAATGCTTAGTAACCAAAACCACATGGATCATGAAGTATCAAAATGCCATCAATATGTATCAACGCATTTCTATTACAACTCCCTTTTGAGTTGGTAACACAAGTGGTAATGTTGGCCATGATCATCATGGGAGGCACTTATAAACAAACACCATTCTTCTTGGAGGATAAATTCTTGTTGTGTCTCCTTGAGAGGGATTTCATTTTCAATGTCTTAGTGACTCTACATGGTGGCTACCCCTATCGTGCTTGTCACCGGGGTAGTACATTTTCTTAAAATATTTCAATCTATTGTGGATGATAATTGTTTTCTTAGTGAGAGTGTTATTTTGTGTCAATTTTGGTGATGAGCGAGCATGGAGGATTCACTTTGTTGATCAATATCTTATCACGTTCATTCATAAACAAGTTTTCTAAATTGTGAAAAATAAAGTGAATATATTGTAGGTATTGGGGGGGATGTGGGGTATCGAAGGGTATATAAAGTGATATCTAGTAAAAATAGGGGTTTATTTTATTGGAAAGATGTATAAGAACGAGTGTTCAACAAAAGGATTTTTTGAGTTATTTATTAATATCTAGTGAAATTAGGGGTATTCTTTAATATCCCACGAATGAAGGTGCTATGTCTCAGGTTCACTGGGTGAGGACCCCATCTGAGCGAGTTATTTGTTGGGTCCATGTGGACAATGGTTGTGTTTCATTTCTTGGGTGGTTGAATTCTAGGGTTTTAAGGCGTTGGATCATAATATTTGGTATCAAAGCATCAATCCTAGGGTTTTTCTTCTCCAAGCGAGTCATCTTATAATTCTTGCTATAATGTTTTTTGGGGCCAACTCAAACAACAGAATTTGGAGGTTACTTAGAATATATATCAAGCTACATGTGGTAAAAATTTCAGTTTCTATATCATTATACTTTCGGAGCTATAGCCTATGGAAGACATGGTTTTTTACTCATCCGAATTTAGTTTTAAATGAGTCATCTTTGGATTTTCACTATAAATCTTTTTCTGGGAGGTTTCAAATAGTGAAATTTTGTGGAGACTGAGGAGACCTCTCACAATATAGATGGTACAAATTTCATATTATGGTTAGCTATACTTTCTTATATGTAGTCCATGTAATACAAAGCTTGTGACTAATCTTAAAATCAATTTTAATCTTGACATTTTTGCTGTAACGTTTTTTCTATGAAGTTTTTTACTCTGAAATTTTCAAATCCCGAGTAGACATAGAGAATTAGATGTGATTTTTTTTTTTTCAAATTTAGAATCATTATGATTTGTGAGATAAATATCATGGAAGTTAGGGTTGTTTACTAATCCTGAAATTAGTCTTAAACAAAGCATTTTGGTATTTTTACTATAATTTTTTATCAATGAAGGTTCAGACTATGAAATTATCAGGGGATTAAGAAGTCATATTAGAGTACTATAGGATGAAATTTCATACTTACAAGGGTTC
>CBVK0102248032.1:0-11329 GCA_900067695.1 Picea abies
CCAACCATCCATTCATACTCCTAATTAAGGGTTTGAAAGGTACATAACTTACAATTGACAACATTTTTTTATTGGAAAATCCATTTTTAGTGATTCCAAATTTGTGATAAAGAGGAAAAAGAGTAGAATTATTAAATTCTCACATGGCTCCAAAGGATCCTCCAAAATTTTCTTCACCAAATAAGCCTCCATAAATCTCTTTTATAACGCATGGCGAAAATGAGGAGATACATAAGAAGTTATCCAAATTGGAGGACAAACTTAATGGTTTGAGTGTTAGGTCAATAGCAAGTTATGAGCTATTAAAAACAAAAACAAAAATTAAAGATATGGAAAATAAGATTGAACAAATGGAAAATAACACAAATGAAAATCAAGAGCATATTGAAAGGAAGATGGAAAATAAGATGGATGAAAATCAGGAGCATATGGGAAAAAAGGTGTTAGAATTGAAAAATTCCATGTCTTCCATGATCTTCCATGATCTAGATGAGAGACTCCCTATAGGAGATATCAAAATGAAATACAATTGTGAAAATGTAGAGGAAATAAAGATTGAGTCCTAGAATCATGATTATTCAGTACTCCAAGATCCACATCATCAAGGCTTCAAGTTGGCACCAAGGAACCACTTCTTTCCAAAGATCGATATGAAGATGTTTGATGTTAAAGATCTTATAACATGGATATTCTAGATTGAGAAATTCTTTGATATACACCAAACACCAAGCTTACAAAAGGTACCTATTGCATCCTTGTATTTAGAAAATGATCAATTTGTTTGGTATCAATGGGGATATTAAGAGAAATACATTATGGGGATATTAAGAGAAATGCATTATTTAATTAATTGATAAATATTCAGAAAAAAAGGTCCAATTACAAAGCACATTCAACAATTTCAAAAACTCACTGTCACAATAAAGAACATTCCTGAAGATAATTTGTTAGATCTCTTTATGGGTACTTTAAAGGAGAACATTTAACATGAGGTACATCTCTTTGAACCTAAATCCATAGAGTAATCTTTTAGTATGACAAGGAAAGTGGAAAACAAAAATATGGCTACTAGAAGGGTGGCCACTGACAACTATAGAGAGCACCATGTTACCTCTCCTAAACCAACAAGGTTGACACTTCAATAAATGGATGAAAGACAAGAAAATGGACTATGTTTTAATTGTGATAGAAAGTATAGTAAAGGGCATAAATGCGGCGAGAAGAAATTACTCTACATAGACCGTGAAGAGGAAGAATATCAATAATGAGAACCATCACAATATATAAATCTGGGAGAGACTATTCCAACAATATATTGTCATGCATTGGTCGACATCAATACTTCACAAACTCTAAAGATACAATGATACATCAAAAAGAAAAATGTAACAATGTTAATTGATTTTAGGAGTACCCATGGCTTCATCAATTACAAATTAGCAAAAGATCTCATTTTCTTTATATATCTAGTACCAGAGTTTCAAGTAATGATTGCAGGTCGAGGTACCATAAATTATTTTGGGAAGTACCACAGTATTAAGTTCAATATGGGGGGGTATTTATTGGATAGTCCCATGATTTCCATCCAAATGGGTAGTTTTGATGTTGTATTAGGGGTCCAATGGTTACAATCATTGGGAACATTGTACCTTAATTTTCAAGATTTTTTCATGAGATTTTTCTCATAAGGAAAGGAAATTGAGCTTAGAGGTATCCAAGGGAAACCCTCTAAAGTTATAAGCTCTAATAACATGAAACAATTACTCAAAAAAGGACACCATGGCGTAATTGCACAATTGTGCGCACTAGATGTTCAAACATCTATATCCTCTACTCCAATGGATCTCCAAATGGTTATCAACAATCATTCCAATGTATTTGGAGAGATGCCTAGGGTCTTCCAGTAGCTCGAGATCATGATAATGTTATTCATTTACAACCTGGAAGTGTACCACCTAACATTAGGACTTGCAAGTATCCATATGCATATAAGAGTGAGATTGAGCATATGATTCCATAAATGTTAGAGGTTGGCATCATTCAACCTAGCCAAAGTTTTTTCTTTTCACCAGTAGTGATGGTTATGAAGAAGGATGATTCATGGCATATGTGTCCAGATTATAGACAACTCAACAAAATGACCATCAAAGACAAGTTTCCTATTCATGTCATCGATGAATTGCATGGAGAAATTTTTTTTTCTAAGTTGGATCTTCATTCTGGATATCATCAAATCATAATGAGGAAGGAAGACATTTCCAAAGCATCCTTTAGAATGCTTGAAGGTCATTATGAGTTTTTGGTTATGCCATTTTGACTTACTAATGCACATTCTATTTTCAAACCTTGATGAATTCTATTTTCAAACCCTTTCTTACAAAATTTGTGTTAGTATTTTTTTATGACATACTAATCTACAACAAATCGTGGGAAGATCACGTACAACATGTTGACAAAGTATTACAACTTTTGGAAGAGAAACAAATTTATGCAAATCCTTCCAAGTGTGCCTCAGGGGTTTAAGAAATGGAACATTCAGGTCATATTTTATCTCATGAAGGTGTAAAAGTGGACCCTAACAAAATTAAATCTATGAGAGAATGGCCAATTCCCAAAACCTTGAAGAAATTTGGAGGATTTTTAGGCTTGAAATATTACTACCGCAAGTTTATCAAGAACTATGGTCAAATAACAACACCTCTAATAGCATTATTAAAGAAGGGCACATTCTTTTGGACTCAAGAAGCAACCAAATATTTTGAACAACTTAAAGAGGTTGTGTACAACTCCTCTCCTAGCCACACCTGACTTCACAAAACACATTTATTATAGAGTGTCATGCCTCAGACCATGTCATTGATGCAATTTTAATGCAAGAAGGATGGCCCCTTGCCTTTGAAAGAAACCAACTTAAAGGAAAAAACTTACTCAAACCAATTTATGAAAAATAAATTTTGTCCATACTACTTGCAATTAAGAAATGACACCCTAACCTAATAGAAATACACTTCAAAGTAAAAACAAATCATTATAGTTTGAAGTACCACTTGGAGCAACGATTATCTTAAGAAGAACAACAAAAACGGGTTACAAATATGCTATGTTATTACTATGAAATTATCTACAATAAATGAAAACACAATATTGTGGCAGATACACTTTCAAAGAAAGAAGAAGAAACAAAGGGTTCACTATGTGCTATTTCCATTCCACAATTTGATTGGGTAGAATAAGCAAGGATAGAATGGAAGCAAGATCAAGATGTATATAAAATCATTCAACAACTACAAGAGGACCCAAGTGCATTAGATAAATTTGTTTAGAAGAATTATTTGCTATGGTATCATGATCACCTATATTTATGTAAGAATTCTGAACTCAAACAGAAGGTCCTTTTGGAATTGTACACTTCTCCTCTAGGAAGACATTTAGGGTTCTTGAAAACTTACCACATGATCAAGAAGAATTTTTTCTGGGTAGATCTTAAAATTGATGATCAAAATTTTGTGTCTGAATGTGTGGTTTTCCAACAAAATAAGGGAGAGACAATTAAGACTCCAGGTCTCCTACAACCATCAGCTATACCAAGTCAATTCTAGGAAGAAATTTCAATGGATTTTATTATAGGTTTACCCAAATATGAAGGAAATATTGTCATCATGGTAGTAGTGGATCAACTGACTAAGTATGTCTATTTTTGCTCTCTCTCTCTCTCTCTCATCCTTTTAATGCAAGTATAATAGCTACATAATTCATGGAAACAATTCAAAATATACATGGACTCCCCAAGATTATTGTAAGAACAAGAGATCCAATTTTCACTTGAAATTTTTAGATTGAATCATTTTCTTGTTTGGGTACTCAATTGGATCATAACTCATCTTACCATCCTCAATCTGATGGGAAAACTAATATTGTGAATAACTATCTAGAAGGATATATGTATTTCTTTGCATTTGATAAATAGACACAATGGGTCAAGTGGTTTCCCTTGACAGAATGGTGGTACAAAACATCCTTCTATACTTCATAAAAAATGTCCCCATTTTTTTCACTTTATGGATATCATCCTCCATCCATCACATCTCCCTTGAAAGGGACTACAAAGTTTCAAGAAATGGAGGAATACATAGGGCACCAAAAACAGGTTCTTAAACTATTGAAGGGAAACTTGGTTATGGTACAAAATATGATGAAACAACAAGGAGACCAATATCACAGTGAAATGGAATTTTAAGTGGGAGATTGGGTATTTTTGAGGCTACAACCATATAAAAAAATGTCCCTCAAGCAACAAAAGAAGGATAATAAATTAGAACCCAAATATTATGGCCCCTATAAGGTTTTGCAAATGATTGGAATTATGTCTTACAAATTGGAGATGTCTCCATTTTCACATGTACATCCAACATTCCATGTTTCTTGATTAAAGAAGGTAATTGGTGATAAGATCCTAGTCCAAACTGTTTTTCCATAGATTAATGAAGAAGGAAAAATTATACTAGAACCATAAACAATCCTTCAAACATAGATTAAGAAACCACGAAATCGAGCAATTACTGAGCACCTCGTCAAATGGAAGAACCTACTAGTGGAAGAGGCAACATGAGAAGATGATTTCTTCATGCAAAAACACCCACAATTAGTCAAGTGTTGGGGACAACACTTGTTAGAAGGGGAGGGGCATGTTAAGACCTAGACAAAGCGCCATGTTATGTATAAAACCCCTAGATATTGAATTATTTCATTTCTAGTGTTATATTAGTAGGTCGGCTATAACCATCAATTGTACCCTTTGTCTCCTATATATATATACCAAGGAGACCTAGTCTTAGGATCATCTTATCTCATATCATATTGTATTATGAATTGAATATATTGTAAAAGGAGGTTTCCCTCTCGAAGTAGAGTGTATTCATTGACTTTTTATCTTTTTTTAAGGTGTTGAATTATAGCATCAACCAAGTTCAACCATGTTCAACTGTAGTCAATCTTGGTCAAACCTAGTCAACCATGGTCAACCATAGTTAACCTTATTCAACCAAAATCAACCATAGTAAATTGTGCTCTACCATGTTCATCCATTCTCAACCAAAGACAACCATGGTCAACGAAAGGTAACCATAGTAAAACATGGTCAATCGTAGTCAATTTTGGCCAACCATGGTTAGACATTGTCAACCGTGTTCAATTATGGTCAACCATAGTCAAACCGTATCAACTGTGGTCTAACATGGTCAATCATGGTTGAGCATTTCATAGATATTTAATTATAAATTATATTGTATTAATATTTTAACTCAAAAATCTACTAATCCTCCTCACACGTGGACCATCAACTAGTACAACCACATAAATAAAAGTGGTTGATATATACCTATCAATACCATTGATTTTGAAAAATGGAGAGTGATGTTGATCAACATATATCAACCACTTTTACTTATGTAGTTGTGCTGATATATTAATATTATAAAATTATACTTACCCTTCACCCATTGAAGATTTTATCTTTCTCTTATGTTGCTTGCCTTCACAATAGGCCCTGCCCACTTATTGCTATGCTCTGCTATAGTCTTCATATTGAGGATTAGTCTTTCCCACTCGAGAATATAATAACTTGGTTTAGAACATCAACCAAGTCAAGTGCAAGAGGAGGGAAATCATAGAAGAAACAACTTGATTAAGTGCTCTTTTAATGAAAAACATCTCATAACTAGGTGGGATTCATTAACGAAGGAGTACACTTAGTCGCGTTTTACAAATCCATGGCTCGCATTTACTTTGTTATCTTCCTTGAATTTACTTTTTTATATTCCTTGGAATTACTACTCCACCCATTAATCATTAAAATAATTAGTTATTGATGATTTTATTTATCCACGTGTCGAGAGCATCGTTGCCACATATCAACAACATTTCGAATCTGAGATTGATACTGTCAGAGGATGTTGACGTTGTCAGAGGAATGGATCATAGACATGCTCATCGGACACTTGTGGTGAGAATAAAGTTGAGGGACGCAAAATCTGCAGAAGAATGCGCCATTGAATGAACAAAGTAGGGGATGAGGGACACAAACTCTGCCGAAAAGGGCACCAATGAGGTAGGGGCACCAATGAGGTAGGGGCATTGAATGCTGTGGCATGTGGATTTTAAGTTGTTTGATCTAAACTGTTTTTAGATTCAATAGTTTAAATTCTACTTGGATAGCATTCAATGTTGCTGAGCAAGCTGAATATTGTTGGATATTAAAGTAAATTAGATTAACCATATCTTTAACAAGACCTGATTTCAACAGAATTAACAAATGAGATAGACATGATTACATATCTCTATTAGATTAATGAATACATTATACAATACATTGGCTCATTATATAGAGCTTTATCAGATCTAACTTATTCTAATAATAACAATAGAGGTTGAGCAAATATCTCAACCACACACCAAACTAGGAGACTTGGTTGGCGAGAATCTTTCTCACAATCAACTATCTAACAACCTCCTTGACCTATTCTCTCAGGTAATCTAGCTATAACTACCTCCTCAATAGGTCATTAACCCAATAATACAACAAGTATGAATTACATATTCTAACACACCCCCTTAATGAATACTTGTTGATTGAGTCATTTTTGCTTGTGCTTGGTCATAGTGATTTCTAAATGTTGTCTTTGGTCCATTCTTTATTATTGGGCTTTAATCCTTTGAACACACTCACTTGAGCTTGCTTTATTGTGGGCTTCATCCTTGAACTTTCTTTGCTTCCTCTTGCACCTTGTACCTGCATATAATTATTGATGTCCATATAAAACACAATCCATCTACCGGAATACATGGGTCATCTGCTATTGTAATTGCTAGTTCTCTAGGAATTGTTTTCAACTACATGGTTCATCAATGTTAAACTCTCCCTTAAACATAACTTGGTCCCTCGTACTATGCGACTCACAATTTGGTCTCACACTTTGAGATTCTTCCATCTCACATCCCCACCTTGAATCGAAGTCTCTTGCTTCTTCGATTCATTATCAAGTTTAGGCTACGGGTACACCTGTTACCCCCCTACCTCTCACAGTGGTTAACTCCACAACTTGATACAACAATCTCTCTACCTATGAGAGAGTATCACATCCTGTGATCACATGAACTTCTGCGCTAAAAAACGTATGCCTATTTATGCCTTACTAACAGGGCTTACAAAAAACCTGGGGAAATTAGCTTGCCTATGGCTAAGCATTACAGTTTGGACCATAACCTGGGGTGTTGGGTATAACCGATCATGCACCCCCTACAACAATTCAATCAGGTACACAAAATATCAACAATAATCTCACCAATCATATGCCCAATATTACAAGCCCATTACAGATGCCCATTTACATCTCATCATCATTCTTGACCAAGACACACAACCACTTCACACAACTTGAATAACTATCATCACACCTTCAAACAAGAAATATAAGCACAACTCAATCTCACTTTCTCACTTTTGTGACTTAATTTGGAGGATGTGTGAGCCCGACATAATGAGCACGTACACCTCACTTCATTTTTCTATAACACCTCCATGTAATGGCGCCAAAAACAACAAACTCCAGCAATGGTAGCCTCTCGCTTTATGACTCCTTTACTCAGCAATTGCAGATCCTCTCCAAAAATAAAAAAAATGAGTCCTCTACAATATCATGGACAATGGTTTGTCACATGCCCTTCAACCTCGTCCTCTCCTAGGGCTTCCTCTTCCTTTGTGACTTGTCTCTAGCTTCTAGCTGGAAGCGATCTCTCTATCTTTAGCGACTGCAAACACACATTTTATATGTTTCACTGGTTCCATAGCAGCGACCTCAACAAACCATCACACGGCTCCACAAGAGCATTCTCCTTCTGGGATATCGCTTACAGCAAGCCACAACACCGTGGCTCATTTACTGCTCTAGCTCTCCGTGGTTTAGCTTTAGATAGCATTCACCCCACACATCGATAAGAGTCTGGGTGGTGCTCTAACTCCAGATATTGAGCCAAATCTTGCAAGAGACAACGATGATTTAATTGTCGGACGATGAGAAGCATCAGGTCCTCCATGAAACCCAACAACATGAATTCATCCTCAGCAACACACACAAGGCGAAATTTACCAATACTTCATGCAAGGTGACTTTGTATCTGCAAGTCTGTGATTTATAGATAACCAACTATTCATATCGACCAATGATCATAACCAACTGAGATACTCTCCAGAATTCAAAGAAATGATAGCGCCTTGGCAACATCCTCCTTCAGCAAATGGCAATGATCCCTCCTTCACAAAATTGGGCAGCGGCTCATAAACCCAGCGAATCAACAAATAAACCCAACGATTACCAGATCGCGTGCACACTAGCAACCTCCTTCATAGCGACAACGACTTCCTTGGCAGGAAACACAGTGAACACACTGCACAATGGAAACTTTCTTTTACGCCTCACGTGGACACCTACAACAACATCAAATTCACACACAACACAAGATCCACACAGATTTTCTTTCTTCCAGATATACTTTCTTTAGATTGTCTCTCAATCTCGGTCATCACAGACTACTAGCAACACCTCCTCGTTCCTTCATTCATGGGATAATGATGACATGTTGCAACTAAGAACAAATACAAATGGTTCTTCTTATGGATTCCCACCGACAAATGCTTCTGCAATCCCAGTACAGTGTCATCAACACAACAGATCTCAATCTATTCACCAGTGCTAACAAATTTTGAGCTTCATTTCCACATATGTCTAGCTATCAAGTTGAAAAGAGATGGAACTTCATGCTGGCACATGAACATGCATTTAGCAGAGCAGTCCCAAGCTCCAACCTTCAACTCTCGCCAAATATTATCAATAGGGATCAAGGATCAAAAAACAACATCGACAATTGAACAATCTTCCAAATGACAAGCTTACTTCTTTCTCTGAAGCAATTGGTGGCGATCTGCATAGGAGGGTGGAAACCTCTACACGAAAACAAAATAGTCAGAAATTGAATGCTCTTCTTCTCCACACACGCACCCAACAATGAGAGTTCCAACACACAGGTCACAATTTCTTCACACGAGCTTGTAGGTGTTATAACCCTAATTTGCACCAGACATGCTTACCTGGGATAAGGCCATCTCAGATTCATTCTTTGTCAAAACACTGCTGAACAACTCTTTGAAAAACCTCTTTTATAAGGGCCCACGCACCCTACTCCATTACTGCATGCGTGTACACGCTAGCTAACCTAAAACAACCCGTGTGTACCTACAAAAGCACGAAAAAAGGAAAGTTTCCGACGAAACACACAGCTTTGGGTGAGTTAACTGAAACTCTTGGCCATGCATGGCCGAGGGTTTGTCCAAATACCTAGCTTCTTCTAGCCTATAAAAGAAGGGTTAGGGGTCCCATTTGGAAGAGGAGAATAATAGTAAAGAAACTCTACCCAATTGCACATTCCCATTGTCCCAACCCTTTAGCCATTCTTGTGCAAAGAGAGATACAAAGCAAAGAAGTTGGAGGACATTTGAAGAGGAGCCCAGGATCAGGTTCGCGGTGCGATGGCTGATCTCGACATTGTAAGTTGATTCATTAAAGTTAATAATAAAGAAATGCTTTTCCCGTCCCACTATATGAGTTCTTCATAGTTTAGTGAATATATGTTTGAATCTCTAATCCATTAATATGTAGAACAAATGCATGTAGAGTTTGTTTCTTTTTTTGTACATAGGTCAGTCTTGGGAGGATAGTTGCTAACAAGTGATCAAGCGTGAAGAAGGATCGACATTGAACATTCGGAACAAGGTATGTTCATTTAACCATGTATTTGCTTAAAAGAAATGGGGATTAGGTCCGGGACGACGGTAGAAAGTAGGATTCTTTCGGTCTTATCTACATGCATAATATAATCCTAAATGCAAGTTCGTAGGGGGATTTCCCACCACAACAGAATTGGCGACCATACTGGGGAAGTCTCTAGAGTTCCTGGGAATATTTTTGGGTATTTTTAAAAGACTTGTTTTCTCTCCTGTTTTTTGAAGTTTGTGCAAAGTTTGAGCTAACAGAGATTCTGGTCTTCCATACCAGCTATCTCTGTTACTTTGCTTGACTGTATTTTTTTCGAGACCCACATAGGTACACGCGACCTGCATAAGGTCTGCATGCGTGTACCCGCGCCCTACTTTCTTACAACCCACGTGTAAGCACTAGCTGAAGAAGTAATAGTAGCGTGCATGATTCCAAAATTTTTTTGAGGTAGTCATCCTCTTCCCTGTCAGAATCAATCATTCTCAGGGGTTTTCTGGAACTCTTTCTAGTCTTGGTTGTTTGCAGTTTATAGCTTAGGGTTCACCTCAGATTGGTTTGTTTTACGAATTTTTCCTTAGATTTTTTTCTTTTTTCTGTTAAAGAAAGTGTCTAAGCCTTCAAGAGATCCTATTTCTCAGTATCAGTGGTCTGTTCTTGGTTTGGATTGTCTGTTTTTATTTGTTTCAAATTTTTAGAGATACACATGGCCTGTATAAGACCAGCATGCATGTACATGCCCTCTGTCTCTACACAACTCGCATGCACACACTTGCTGTTGAATTGTCAATAGTGTGCTTGTGAAGGATAATTTTTGTTGAGGGTGAGACAATCATCCTTTCCCTTGACAAGAGTTATACCTCTCAGGTTTTTCGAATCTTTGTCCTAGCAGTCAGTAGCTTAGGTTTGATCTCAGCCATAGCTTTCTTTTTTCATTTAAAAGTTTCCATTAAAATTTTCTTTAGGGTTTTTAGACAAGTGTGAGAGTCATTTTTTAAGTTGCTAGTGTGTGATTTATTGAAGTGATTCTTTGCGATCTGTGATTAGGCCAGAAGTTTTTTCTTGGTTTTTGACTTGTTGATACTTTTCCTTTTTGCTTTGTGAGCATTCAAATAAATAAAAAAATCTTTCATTTCTTTTGGTTGAAAAGTGTTGTTTTGCATTAGTAACCAGGGAAAATTCTTTGCTTTCATAAGTTCTTGACAGTTTGCTTAGATCGTAATTAGCTTGTAGTCGAGTGAAATCCTATTTTGAGTTTGTTGTTTAAAAGATCTTAGAATTTTTTTTTTTTTTTTTTTTTTTTTNNTTTTTTTTTTTTTTTTTTTTTTTTGAAAAGTTGTTGAAAATTTGCGTTAAGGGAAGTTTTTTGTTTCCAACTTTCTGTTCATTTTTACTTTCATCTTTCAAACATCACTAGTTTCACTTTCATACCATTTTACATAATAAAAGCCATAAAATTAATGGTAAATCTAAAATTCATTAGATTTTTATGTTTGTAGGGTTAA
>CBVK0102248061.1:0-15677 GCA_900067695.1 Picea abies
GCTTCAAAAGGGTATTAAACTCAAATGTAAAAGAATGACTTGACAATGCTTCCTTCAAACTTTAATTTGCCAAGTATCCACCACCTATCAAGAGATGGTAGACATGATGGCTTTTGCACCCTTGTGGAGGTGCACTGGCCCACAAGGGGAATCACTCCCTGATGGCAACAATAACAACATCCTTCTTTTACTCACCCGAGAAAGCCCCCTTTCACATTAACATGAGATGTAGAGAATGAGAATAATTAGATTCCCTAGTGTTGGAGTTCTTTGATAAATAAAGGAGGACTGGGTCTAGAGTTGATACTAAATGAGGATTTTTTAGTGCATTCATCATTTGCAGAACCAAAAGCACAACTATCCCATCGAAGAATTCTAAGGGTTATAAACTTATATAAGTACCACCATTTCCTTGAAATACAGCATGGATGGGCAATAATAAATATCTTTCTTTATAAATACAGCCAATTAGGTCTTTCAATTTTTGTCTTATGTGTTCAATTACTTCTCTCTTAATTACCTTTCTAAACCATCTGGTTGTTTCTTACTGAACAATTCATAGTTATGTAAGTTTCATTACTTGGAGAAGAGATATATGAGCTAGAGAAAGATATTGTCCTGTCTCTGAAGTATGAACTGGACATTTTGCTATCATATGATATTGGTTTCAGTTATGTTTTTGATGTTGCTGGCTTCAGCCATCTTGTTTGATGGAAAAAGAATCCTATGTATTTTGTAAATGTCTCCTCCAGGACAAGGATGATCATAGGTGTTGGTTCAGAGAACATTGTTGGGAGTTTTAAAGAGGTGATGAACTGTCTCTTATACACATCTCTGAGGGAGTTTTAAAGAGGTGATGAAAGGACAAGGCTGGCAAGGGTTGTGGGCTGGCAATGGCATTAATCTACCTCGGATAATTCCTACCCAAGTAATTGAGCTTTGCACTTTTGAATCTACAAAACGATTTTTAACATCTGCCCAAAACCACTGGGAGAAGAATGGATGTCTCCCGAGTTCAAATTGCTAGGCATACTCTAGATTTTCCAGTATCTTGGATTTCCCCGGTTGCTATAAGTGGTGTTGTTGCAGGTGTCGTCAGCACTCTGTCTTGCTATCCTTTGGAGGTCTTGAAGGTAGTTTTTTGTCTCTGCCTCTGTAACTAACGATGCTTTTATACAACTTTCTAGAAAGGTGCTTCAAATAGATATTCTACTAAGCAACCAAATCACATTTCTAGATATGTTGCATACTCTAGCAGGAATTTCCTTGCCAATTTGTGAGTCAACTCAGTAAAGGTAATTTCCTTCTCATCCTGCAAATCAGGATCGTTTCACTGTGCATCCTGGAGTGTATCACAGCATGAGTCATGCTCTAAAGAAAGTATCATATGAAGAAGGACCCGTAGCTTTATATGCAGGCCTTGCACCCACTATAATTGGTATGGTACCCTATAGCACATCTTATTATTTTGTATATGAGTCAACAAAGAGAGCATATTGCAGATCATGCAATATGCCTGGACCGGTTAGAAGCACTTCTTATTGGAGCCTTTGGAGGTGGGTTCGATTTCTAGCCCATGCCTACTTTAAACAAAATAAATCCTATCATGGATTGTGTTTTACCTAGAATTTTAAAACTAAAATAAATAGTTAAATATTAATCCAGGTAAAATTTTCTCAGTTATCATTCTGAAGTTCATTAATTTGTTGTAAACCACTTAGTCCCGATTCCTTACACGTTTATATATGGGCAGGGCTTATATCCAGTGCATTAAGCTTTCCACTGGAAGTTGCCAGCCCGCTCAGAGATGTGTATAAGAGACAGTGGGCAGGGCTTATATCCAGTGCATTAAGCTTTCCACTGGAAGTAGCTCGCAAAAGACTCATGGTTGGCATGCTAGAAGGCAAGCGCCCAACAAACATGATTGATATTATTACAAAATTCGTTGAGGAGGAAGGATTGAAAGGACTTTACAGGGGTTGGAGTGCAAGTTGCCTCAAAGTTATCCCTGCATCTGGCCTTTCGTGGATGTTTTATGAAGCATGGAAAGATGTTTTCCTAATTGAAGGGAGTAATATATAGATTACAGAATATATCACTACCTTTCTTTTTGACTCGACCATATGGTGACGTGAAGCATAATTTTGATCCACAATTGTTTTGATCCAAGACCTATTGACGCTTGATGAGAAAGGGGCTAGATTATGATTTCATAGTTTTGAGAGTTTTGTTTTTTTGTGAGACCTTTTCATTAGGGATACGCCTTGGAAGAGGAACTTCAAACTTACTCAAAGATAGATTCTGATCAGAAAGTTGAATTTATCATTGATACTTCAGTGGATTGTTTGCAGATTTGGAGTGTCATGATCATTGAACTTTGAAGAATAATTGATCTAAATCACTAGCGAGACTGCCCTCCAATTGTGATGGACCAATCCGTAAATGAGGAGGAGTGTGATTGGTGATAAGAACACCCCCCAAGCTCTTTATTCAAACACCTTTGGATACATTTTTTCATTGGAATTTTCGGGTGATAACAGGGGCTGTTCATTGCATTTGCCGAAACTGACTAGGTAAACTAGAGCTCCAGCGAATCATTTGTTTTGAGATTGTTCGGGTCATATAAATCAAGTTGGGCTTTACTAGGCTTCTTTCTCTTGTCGAGGGAGTGTGAAAGGAAATGTGCCTTCCTTATCTTCTTGGGCATCAACCATTAAAGTCCCTACATATGAGCCAATGTTCATCGACTATCCATTGCTAGAAGTTTTCTCTTCTTGCTGCATCATTGATTCCATAAATATCTGCTAGTGTCGATATACGACCATCAAGATTATCTATAATTTTGACTAACCATTGGGATGGGTTTGTACCCCAATTAGTGACAATTGCAACCGATTGGGTGGAGACGAGTTGCAACACGTTCCCTTCCCTTGTCATTGGTAGAGGAAAGAACAGTCATATTTGGCAGAATAAAATTCAGAGAACCCTTCAAAAGAAAACCCGAGACTTAACCTCTTTCAAACAAAAAATATCAAAATTGTGAAACAAGTTCTTAACTTGTCTGACCACGACCTTTTTGGCATGAGGTTATTAAACCTCATTGCATTCCACAACACTCTAAATGGACTGTCACTGTTGTCATGTAAACGAATTGACATCATGTAAACTCTGCAAGCAATGGCAATCCAGTATCTATGCAGGTCTTTGATGACTTCGTCTCTTCGGCTTTCTTGAATTTATGTAAACTAATGTAATAATATTGAATATTAACAGATAAGAGGCAAATTATTTTGTCTTTCCTTCGCAGATTATTTATACACCTCATGACATAATAACTGGGGTTGGATAATTTATTCGTTGTTGGATGCTTAAGGCTTCATGTTTGTTCATTTTCTTGTTGTATATCTATTTATGTGTATCAATTCACTGCATTAATAAAGGGGATCTTCTTTCTTTATCTGTATCAATTCACTGCTCGGTTGATTTTCTCACATACTTCTTACAAATTGCTATCCTTATTCAAGAAACTAAACTTTTAGTTCTGTCAACCACAGGCTAAAAAACAAATTTCCAATATTTTTTACTGCAATTTAGCCGATCGAAAAATCAGTTTATTAAGCTAAATTTTTCCAAGTTTCTTTTATCTGACATCCTCAAATTAATATATCACGTGAGTATTATCTATTTCAACCAATTTCTACATATTTCAAGCTGAATTCAATAAAACAGATTATCCAAAATATTGTTCAGAGTTGGTTATTCAAAATTTGGAAAACAATAATTGACCCATTTTTAATTGTCAATTATTATGTACATATTATGTAGTTATATATGTCTGCCAGTCATAGATATAGAATAGTTTGTCTCAGTTGCCAATATAGTCAACCGTCAGCTCTTCTGTGTGCCCAGAAGCCTTCTGAACTGGGAAGCTAAGGGGATTTCACTGAACTCTTACTAGGCTTCTAGGTAGGAGGAGTAGATACGATTTCTGGCTAGTATAGATATCATAGTTGCCTTATTCTTCAATATCCAGTTTCAGCTTTTATCTTCCATTCTATGTACCCAGTTTTACTGCATGCCCAGTCGAAAGTCTATTCTCGTTTCCCTGCGCAAGTGTGAAATCGAATCAAGAAGGGGCCTTAGTATAACTCCTCGTAAACAGGGTTACATCTGTGAAAGAATGTTGTTCCATGTCCATGCTCTGAATATTCATCTTATCTTAATTTTTAATAACTCCTCGTAAACAAGGTTACATCTGTGAAAGAATGTTGTTCCATGTCCCTGCTTTGAATATTCATCTTATCTTCATTTTTATTTCCTTAGAATTCATGTAGTTGTTTGATTAATGTTTCCTCAGCTTGATTAATGTTTGTTCAACAGTTCCTTTGTATATATGCTCAAGAATAACATGTTTATTTGGCTACCTTCTTCAAGGTATAAAGACTGCTGCCCTTCCAACCTTCTTGAGGGTATAAAGACTGCTTCCCTTCCAACCTTCTTGAGGGAATAAAGACTGCACGGAGACAAGAAAAAATGTTGTTTCATGTCCCTTCTCTGAATATACTTCATCGACAGCTTTATTACGAAACTGGCACCTGGATAGAAACCTGCTGATGAGACTATTGGTATAAACAAAAATGTACTTAATGAAAATGTCTTGTACGACCCTTACATGTATTGCAAAGAATACACTGTGAATTCAATGGAAATAGTCATATTCAACTCTTTAATGGAAATATAGTCGATTTGATAATCCTTCAAAAGCTGTATCTGGAAAATGTTATCATAATTATCAAGCAGAATATAAGCAGAACATAGTCAAAGCATCTTTGTTATACATGTCTATTTTTCTATCATGTCTATGCTAAGACCGGAAGAGTGTTTTCTCAGCTTGATTAATGTTTGCTCAACAGTTCCTTTGTATATATGTTCAAGAATAACATGTTTATTTGTGCTAAAGACTGCTGCCCTTCCAACCTTCTTGAGGGTATAAAGACTGCTGCACGGAGACAAGAAAAAATGTTGTTTCATGTCCCATCTCTGAATATATACTTCATCGACAGCTTTATTACGAAACTGGCACCTGTATAGAAACCTGCTGATGAGACCATTGGTATAAATAAAAATGTACCTAATGAAAATATCTTGTACGACCCTTTCAATGGAAATATAGTCGATTTGATAATCCTTCAAAAGCTGTATCTGGAAAATGTTATCATAATTATCAAGCAGAATATAAGCAGAACATAGTCAAAGCATCTTTGTTATACATGTCTATTTTTCTATCATGTCTATTTTGGTCTATTTCGGCAGGGACTGCGTTGCCATGCAAGCTTTTCTAGATGACCTAAAATGTTCCTAGATGGATCTGCGCTGCCATACAACACTTTTGTTATATAAAACGTTCCTAAATGACCTAAAGCGTTATTAAATGACCTACGTGTTATATAAAGCGTTCCTAGATGACCTAAAACGTTCCTAGATGGGATTGCGCTGCCATACAGCACTTTTGTTATATAAAACGTTCCTAGATAACCTAAAGCGTTCTTAGATGACCTATAAAGTTCCTATTTGTTCTATTTCAAAGTTCCTATTGTTCTATTTCAAAATGAAATATTTAATAGTTCACTTGAAAATCCAAAAAATGTTTCAATGCATTGATAATTTAACATATCGATCTCTTTTGTAGATAAATTAATAATTTAACATATCTGACCCTTGGTGCAGATTAACAATGATAACCCAATTGGTTCACCATGGATTGATCTTTGTACAGATCAACAATGATAACCCAATTGGTTGACCATGGATTGATCTTTGTACAGATCAACAATGATAACCCAATTGGTTCACCATGGATTGATCTATGTACTAGTTGGATACACTTTTGGATATCAAATGTTTGAGATGGAATAAATCAAGGGAGCGAGCCCATAGGGTGAAGTAACAAGTCAAGTGAGGGAACCCCTACTTATTGCTATAATCAATTTTTTTAATCTAGTGCCTTGAAATCTGGATTCGGATTCATATATGTAGAAGAATTTTTTTTATCCTAAATTCTTAATGGAATAAAGCCAAGTTGGTTTATTATAATTCTCATGCATCATCATCAAATGTAGTTGTTATTTTGATGTATACTATATCTCATGATTTTATCATGTGAGAATTTGTCAACTCTTTTGTTACTTCATGTCATGATCATGATAAAGTAGGATGAACTTTCTCACTTTTGGATATGCTTGAGATTATTTGGCTAATAATGTTGAGAAAGTAGTATAAAGCCACTTATGTCATGATCATGATAAAGTAGGATGAACTTTCTCACTTTTGGATATGCTTGAGATTATTTGGCCAATAATATTGAGAAAGTAGTATAAAGCCACTTATGTAGGTGTATTGGCAATGGTCAAAGTGGGTTGGCTTTAGGTATGTAGGTGTATTGACAATGGTCAAAGTGGGTTGGCTTTAAGCTCACTTTCAACTTAAACTTCGGGCCCAATAAACATGATATTCTCTAGTATGCAATTGTTTGAATTTCCAAAACAAGAAAGCATATTGTTAAGTGAATTAATGACAATGTTTTTCAAACTTTTCAATGAGTATAAAGACAGTGTGTGAATGTTGCTAGACATATTTGAAATCAGTTATGGATCTCCCTAACAAACTGTCATATGAATTAGCCTAAAAAATCCAGATCTAGAGTGTAAACTACCACTGGTAAATGATGTGTTGTTTCAAAGGAATTCCCAACATAAAGTAGACTATTACAAAGTATAAATTTGGCTTCAAGAAATTTTGTAATAACAATTTTCCTAACAAATTTATATAAAAGGAACTAAATAGATCATCTTCAAATTTAAAATATGAAATGTAACCAAGCTTAGAGAATACAAATGTTAATGAAAAATTCCATATCTGTATATCAATCAAGTAATGAGTTTAAAGATAAAAAATTTAATGGTTACAAGGTGATAATTTTTTTATATAATTTGGTTCACCTAGGAATTAATGTTATCTATTTTGAGAATGGTACATTTATTAGGGTTGAAGTTCATCAAATACTCACCCAAGAAATATTTGAAAGGATTTCTCAATTCATTTATCTTTTGGCCTCGATCATTTTAGAGTCATTCATAACCATAGGATAAATTTATTTGGAACTGGCACATGTTAAAAGGGTAAATCTAATTTACATGGTTGGATGTTGCACTAGACAATTTATGTTTTGGAGGGTTCTATAACCTTTTCTCTTTCAATGCTAATGATTCAATTTTAAACATATTGGATTGTTTCTTTTTTCTTATACAAAACAATAATCCAATATCATATTATGATTGTAACAATGAGGTAAATTTTAGTTACATAATCTACTATTTAACATGGCTGTCCTAAAAAAATAATTCATATGGCTAAAATGGTTTGTCATGCTCTGTGACCATTGCAAGATAAAAAAATCACCAACTCTTGTAATCCCTTCACTGCGTCAATACTCTCTTAGAGTTCACAGAAAGAATAAGGAAAATGCATTTTCTTAAGAAACATAAAAGCATGACCTTAATAATGTAAAAAGTAGTGAAGTTTGTAAACTATCAAGCAATGAGTGTGTGACTCTAATAAGTAAAGTTGCAAGATTTCAGATATTTTCCAGCAAGTTCAAGAAATAAGTAACACATAAAATATAGAACTTGGGTGGGAAGGATATGACTCCATTCCACAACCACTCGTTACACACATTTGTTTAAAGTTAATCAGAATATAGAGACAAGAAAATAATTCAAAACTTCACATGTCCTCGATAGAGTACATCCTCGATATCGATTTGAAAAAAAAACAATTTAGAGATGTGGTAATAATGTATTGTCTTCAAACACAAGAAACACTAGTTGAGAGTAGTGACTTTTGTATTCATGTTATTTCGAAGCTATAAACATAGCCTATAAGCAACTAGGAATACAAAAGGCATGTCTTTTCCAATTGAAACTACATAACTTTGGAATCATACAATACCTTGTTCAACTTGTCACCCATACTAGACACCCGAGTTATTACAAGTTGGGGAAAATAGAGTAAAGTTATGGGTTCTTCTTTAGAGAATCAACTATGACATGAGATACATAGCAACAATCATAATAAGAAAGAATTCACACATTGGGGATTTATATCGATGTCCATGAATGACTTTTGTTGGAGTAGATATTGATACCAAGTCATTTTACATTCCCACCTATAGTTGGCACTACTCCATACTAGATCACAAGACAAAAGACTGAAATTGAAATTTTTGTTTCTCTGTGAAAAGGTTTTAAATTGTCTTTTCGAAATTGATCCAATACCATTGGCACCATATATTTTGGCTTCTTTCATCCCTTCAACAAGGGAAATATAGTATGTTTCATTATTTGTAGTCTTTCCAAACTTATCTTTTACTTTGCAAGACATGATTTAGTGTCATGATGTTAATGGCATATGTAATAATTGCTTGACTACGGTTCATATAACAAGACACTTCAATGGATAATGTTTACTTGTGAACCATTATTTATGCTTCCAAGAAGCTGAAGAAAAAACAAACTACAAATTTTGATCAGAAAATAAACATTTAGAAATAAATTCTTAATATTGAATACCCTACAATGCTCAAAATAAATGAAAATATAGTACAACAAGAAGACAAGAGACCATTTATTTTAAAAATAGTACGGAGATATATGTCACCAAGGATATCACCTCAGAAGTAGGAGTTGTGGAATCATAATTGTTTCAAAGCAACATTAATAAAGGTCCAATAAAAGAAAAGGATAGGATGTGAGCAAGTCCAACTTAGTATGTCTTAGAAAATCCTTAAAAAGTTGAAATGAATGTTTTCAGCAAATGATTGCCATAGTTTAAAAATTTTCTTTGTAAAACCTATGACATACAAGATTCTTTTCAAATGGATGTTATCGTTTTTTTTAAATCTTCAGTACTTTACAAACAAAAGAATTTAGAGGAAATGGATGCTACTATAATTGAAAATCCACCAAGAAACAATCAATTTAAACTGTGGAATGCAATGGCATTTAGCTTTCACAGGAGTTGTCTACCCCTACTTGATTCTCACCTACATTTGTTTCCAAGCGCAAAGGCGACATACGGAGGAGCTTCTATATGCCCATACTAGGGGAGCACATTTATGTCGAGATAACATATAATTTCATTATGCCTTGAAGATATTAGAAAGATGGGAAGTTGTATATTATATAAAAAAGAAGAGCAAATAATTTTTTTTGGGCTGAAATGGAGAAACTTATAGATTTCTGACAACAAGACAAACTCTGAGGACATTTAGAAACCTTGTTAACATGTCCTCTATTGTTTCTTTTTGGATATATTAGATATTTTCATGAGAACGTTGTAAAGATGATATAAGGTATATAAACCAACGACGAGCTGAATACTCAGTTTTCTTGAAGTTTAATGTGCCTTATAAAGGTTAAGGAAATATTTATTACATCTGCTCAATTTCGGTTTGTATTTTTATGACCAATGTCTCTACCAGGTTTTCAAGTTAACATCTGTTTTACAGATTGGCTATTCTTCTAGAATAATTTCCATGTTCAAATATTTTACTTCGATATGAATTTTAACTTTGTGTCAAATTCAAGGGAAGAAGTGTAGAATTGTGCCACAAGAATGACCTTTAAAATTCTTAAGACAAAAATAAACAAAAATAAATAAATAAATAAGAGGGAGGTGCTTGTGCCATTGATGCTTTAAAGGAGGTCATAAAGACAAAAATAAACAAAGAAAAGATAGAGGGAGGTACTTCATAGTATTCTCTCATCTCAAACCCACGTGCCCCTATCTCATACTTGGGGTTCATCATTTCTACATTTTCACAAATGGTTCAAAACACCATTGTAAGATTTATTTATGTGAAAGGGATTAGTGATCATTTATTGAAACTATTTTTTGTTTTGATGTGAACTTTAGCTTTGTGCCAGATTCAAGGGAAGTGTAGAGAAGTGCCACTTGAGGAGAATGACACTTAGCTCTAGGAGAATGATTTTTTAGCTATGTTTTCACTCTCATAAAGCATTACATATTAATACCTTAACATACAAGAAATTATCGCATTTTGGAATTTTAGCATAGTATTGAATTGACCGCTTGCACATATTCTACTTCATTAAGAGAATGAAACTTTAGGATTTCAAATCTAGTGGAAAATGCAAAAAATATTATTCTCTCATGAGTTTTCAATGACCAACTTTCCTGCCACTATTGAGAATCAACAATCAATCTTCAAAACTATGTTTTGTTTTGTTTAGGGTTTCTATTGGGGTTTATGCTGTGCAAAAACACTGGTGGGAACCTCTATTAATGAATAGAGGAAATCATTAAAATTTTGTGTCTAAAGGGGATTAATTAAAAATGATTGTTGATGTTAGTATTGGTTTCGATCCAATCGTTAGCATGCACCATGATCGATCTTAAGGGGTCAAATTTCAAGAGAAAAAGGGTTTACAGAGAGCTTACAGAGTTCACACATTAGAGAAGCAATACATGTGGTCAAGTGACAAGAAATGTATAGTGAAAATAAACCCTTAAGGGCCCGAAGTGACAAGAAATGTATAGTGAAAATAAACCCTTAAGGGCCCGAGACTCAGTTTCAAAACTCGGTCACTTATCGAGAGTGTGAAAGGTGCTTATCTCATCCAAAACAAGTTTAAACCCTTTACATCATATAAACAAGGCGTAAAAAGAAACCATGGGCGAAGGTGAAGGTTCGATCATCTGACAACTACAAGCGAGCCTGACAAACAGTTGAGGATGCATGTCGCATTAGAAAAACATCTTGTAGTTAATGCAGCATCGAGGTGTGACAATGGTAATTTTAAGCAGCTACGTATCAAAGAGTAAAATGTGTTGAATGGTAATATGAAGAAAGAAAAACTAATCCCCTAGGGTCACGACAATGGTATTCTGATCCCACCAAGATTGCACATCATCCAACTCGCCATTTATCTGACCACTCATGCAACACCACTTAGAGCCAACATGGTAGTCCACGTGGACACTTAGGAAACTAAGAAAGAATCGACAAGTTAGTGGTGTGTATTGTTAAGCTTGTTGGCCTTTGACCAAGTTTTGAGGAAACATTGGTCGTGTTTTACCATTTTTGGGACTNNNNTTGACCAAGTTTTGAGGAAACATTGGTCGTGTTTTACCATTTTTGGGACTTCGACAGGCTGGTGGAAGATGGAATGCACAAACGGAGCAGAGATCGTGGGATCTCACTCATTTTGCGGGCTTGTGGACCCAACAAAGGGTTTTAGGGTTTATGTAATGGGTTAAGGGATGTTAGCCCACGGGTTTACCCATGATTAGGCCTTTTTTATAAATGTATAAATAAGTAGCTAAGCGATGTAAGAACGAATACTTGTAATCGACTTAGTGCATAACTACTACGATGAGATCTGGTTGGCTTTCTGCAAGAATGTGTTAAGGACTTGCAGAGCTAATTGCAAGTTTTTTGTATGTTGTTTTGTGCACATACGTTGTATGTAAGTTCTATGTGTTATTAAGGAGTTGGCTCTATGCCTTGACCTAATTTTGGGGAAGGTGGATCTAGTGTGTTGTGCGCAGATCACTTGTCCATTGCGGTGTTGGGATCTTTGGCTTTGTGCATGGGAGAAGATGAATGTAAGAAGATTGAATACTACTAAAGAAGAAGAAGAAGTTGGTGGATGTAGCCCCACACTAGGGTGAACCATGTATATCCTGTGTCTTGATGTGATTTGTGCGATGTTGTTTATCTGGTTATTTTCTTAGTGTTATTGCTATTATGTATAATGAATGCATGTGATGTTGTATCTTAGTGCTTAATGGTGTAAATGAATGTTAGATCTGAGCTAATGTTATGTTCTAAGAGGTTTTAAGGGCTTAATCTTGATTGCTACTACGTTGATCTATAATAAGGATTGATCTACGATGTGAATGAGAATCATAATATAAGGCATATTGTTGGATAAGTGTTATGTTAAGTGTTGTAATCACATATCTTTGCCCCAACCTGGTTGTAGACACTTGAGTCCTGCAACACCCCGGCCTCTACCTCGAGTGAGACTTCATCTGCTTCGCAGGTGTTGTCAAAAGGGCTGGTAGTTAGGGTTTTTTTGGTGTGTTGTTGAAGAGTGTAACCATGGGTCTGCCCCTATTCCAATAGGCTCTTTGGAAGTTGGTTGTCCTTGAGGACTATTTATGAAGAATGGTGGCTTATTCCCCTTCTTCCTTTGTTCCACCTTGAACTTATTCTTGTCTTCCCAAGATTTTTGGAAAGTTGGATTTCCCTTGCATTGATCATAAAGGCATTTATCTCACCTTCTGGTCTCCTCCAAAGTTTTGGGATCATCATATTCTATCTTGTCACTGATGAAATATGGAAACCCACTCAAATACCTTTGAATATTAATTGTATCATCCTTGATGAAGGAGACATACTTCATCATTTCTAAAAATATTCTTTCATATTCATCAATGGTCATACTCCCAAGCTTGAGTTCAAATAACTCCTTCATTTTCTTGTCATAATATCTCTTTGTCATAATATCTCTTAGTCAAGTATTTATTTTCAAAATACTTCTTGAATTCCTTCCAAGTAACGTTTTTCTCTTTAATGTGTTTCACCTGCACAAGTTGATCCCACCACATGGATGCCTTTCCCTTGAGTTGATAGATGGAAATTCTTCCTTCTGCATGTGATTAATGATTATGCAATTGAAAATATGTTATCATTGCTAGAAGCTATGTCTTTGAATCCTCATCCTTCTTGTGCTCACCTTCAAACATAGGAGGTTTGATCTTGTTCATTTCTCCTTGTATCTCATCCACCCCAGACCTATTTGTATGCTTCCTGATAGGGGATGGACTTGAGCTATTGTGTGCTCTCCTATTGGAATGCCTTAGGGAGTGATGGTGATGTCTACTAGCACTTCGTGTTATACCTTTCTCATCAGGAGACCTATGACTCCCATATTTTCTTGATCCATTCTCCTTATCCAATTTATTTTCAATTATGTTCCAGCTCTGCATTAAATTCATGTTCAAGTCCTCCTAATGATCCTTGGCTTTCATAATCCTTTCATTATCATCTTTATGACTTTGGACATCTTTCTGTAAATTTTTAATGGTCTCTACCATAATCATATTTTCATCCTTTCTTGACATCTTTCTGTAAATTTTCAATGGTCTCTACCATATTCATGTTTTCATCCTTTCTTGACATCTTTCTGTAAATTTTCAATGGTCTCTACCATATTCATGTTTTCATCCTTTCCTTCTCCATGTCCATTGGAGTTTGGTCCTTCATTACCCATATGGACATCCATTCCTCTAATATCATATTCCTGGTTGTAAGCCCCCTATGTATCTTCCATTCCTCTACACTATGTGTTGAGTCTGATTTGATCTAGTTTATGTTAACTCTGCAAAATGTGCATCCAACAGAACTTTGTCAAGCTAACTGTCTCAACAATTTCATGAAAATATGAACCATTCTGGTTCAATAACATACCAGACCTATTTCTTCTAATTTTATAAGAAATTGACTATTCATCTCGATTTTCTAGGTGAACAGTTATATTCTATTGTCCAAGATATTTCCAACAACTACTCCCTTTCTCAATTCTGAGTCTTGAGCAGAAAGTTATGGATATTGGAACAATTGTTCTTCCTGGGAGGTAATCCCTATACAGTTCTTCTTTCTTAGAGATGAATTGGCTCTTGGATCCGTGTTGGATCCTCTCTTTAGGTTTACAGGCCTTCTTTACTTCTTTAGGTGCAAGTCTGTACAAATTGACACCCCACAAACTCCTTCTCCAAGCCCCTTTTTGTCTTTAAAACAATTTTAGGTCTCTAGCCCTTTTTCTTAGGCCCCCAAATCTCATGTCACCACGGCCTATGACCAAGAACTTAACTGAAAGATGATTATCTAGAGCTTTGGGACTTCAAGGCTTCAAAACTTTGGGCTTCAGAGGTTCCTACAACATCACACCTTATTTATCTTAAACATCGAACTAGTGAACTCTTGCACGGAACATCTTCAAAGCTTTGGGGCTCTGCTGCTTTCAGAGCTTCGAGAGTTATTTCTATATCACACCTTATTTCTCTTGAACATTGAATTGGTGAACTCCTAGATAGGCTCTCTGGAGATTCGTTCTTCAGAGATATTTACAACTTCACACTTGAAAACTCTTGAACATTGAATTTCTGAATTGTCGAGGTCTTCTTAGCACTGCGAACTAGGGGTGTTTCATGTCAAAATATGGAGATGAAACGGGGCCCAATCGACAAGTGACACATGTCGAGCTCCAATTGGAACATAAGGTTTGTAAAAGGAACAAATCAATTTAACACATGGCATGCATAAGTAGGTCCACATCACCCTAGGCGACGTCATCATGCCACGTCACTCCCACGCTCTGGGACTTTGGTACTCCAGGCTTTGAAGGATCTTACAGCACAACACTTCAATTTCTCTGAATTCCAAACTGCCAAACCCCCAAAGGTTTCAGGCATCAATGGTCCACACTCATGGTTGAGATCAACAATCAATAGGAGCTCTGGGACTACGGGCTTCAGAGGATTTCACAACACAACACAACATTGCTCATGAATGTCAAATCTATGAACTTCCATAGTCTCATCAACAATCATGCACCAGGGGGTGCTACGTGTCGAAAATATAGAGATCAAACATGGCCCAATCTACGGGTAACACGTGTCAATTTCTAATTGGCACAAAATGTCTGTGAAAATCCTAAAACAATATGACAAGTGGCATTATTAGAGTGGGTCCACATCACCCTAGGTGACGTCAGCATGCCACATCACTTCGGTGCTCCGGGACTTTGGAGAACCCCACACCAGAGCACATCAAAACACTCAAACGTCGAACTTCTGAACTCTTGAATAGTGTTCTTTGTAGCTTCATAACTTCAGGGCTCCAAGACTTCAGAAAAATTCTCATCTGCACACTTTAAAACTCCATATTGTTGAATATTTGAACAGGTGTTCCCAGGAGCTTCAAGACTCCGACACTCTGGGACTTCAAAACTTCAGGCTTCGAAGGATTTTTCTGCTAAACACCACCCCACCCCTGAACTATCGAATGTCGAAATTCCAAACACTTGCTAATATTCAAACACATGTCCCCAAACATGAATGATATGGATCAGTTCTGGACTTCGAGACTTCAGAGAAAACTCCACTCTGCACAACCACAACCATATTTCCCCAAATGTCTAACTTCCAAACCACTTGGGGGATCCAACAGTCCACCTTCTACCAAATGATCTATGGTGTAGATTAACTTTAGGACTTTAGAGCTTTAGAGATTTTTATTCCTTTTTTCAAAGTCTTAAAAATTGTTGAAGAAACAAAGTTCGAAGGACTTGAAGGGGTTAACCAAAGTGCTCCTTTTTACCAGATCTGATGGCTGTAAAATATTCGAACCTTTCCAAAACAAATCCTATGGCCATTGCAGTTTCTCGAACTACTACACCTCCTGATCTTTCAAACACAGCTAAGGTGTGCTCTCAGTGCCCTCTTTCCACTCATAGATGCTCTAAAACTTGAATTGTGTTCATTTTGACAACAATTCTCTCCGAAACTTTTACTTCACTTTCCACTTACAC
>CBVK0102248118.1:0-11931 GCA_900067695.1 Picea abies
GTCCTAGTACAAAAGAAGAAAAGGAATACATGTCTCGAATACCATATGCTAATGCATTAGGAAGTCTAATGTATGTGATGGTGAGTAAAATGCTAGACATTTCACATGCAGTTGGGGTTGTCAGCAGATATATGGAAAATCCAGGTAAAGAGCAATGGGCAGTAGTGAAAATTGGTGAAAACTCAAGCCAGCGCACCGGGTTCTTGAATTAAGCAAATTAATTAATTGCCTCTAAGTTTCTTATCATTCTCTACCACCATGTTAAGTGCTCTTCTACCTTTTATTTTCTATATTGTTTGTTTGGATTGTGCTCAGACATAGCAAAGGTAGCTATGACAAAGGCCTAATGACAATAGCATAAGCAAAGGCATAGCCAAATCTATATGCAAAGCTAGTGGCAAATTATCCAATAATATTAAAGCAAACATCATAACTAGAAGCAAGGGTTGCATTATACATAGAAGCAAAGGCAATGACATGCATTATATATAGAAGCAAAGGCAATGACACCATAGGCAAAGATGGTTAAAGAACGAACAATAGGTTATGAGTAAGAACCAATTCCATACCCAACAACAAAGATAGATATTATCTTGTTTGATAGACATTATCTTGTTGATCCAATGGGTGATCCAGTGTATCCATAAGCATCAAAACCAATACATTAACCGAATCGAAAACCATAACTAGTATGAGAACTAGAAGCATACATAAGTCATCATTAACCTCTTCAAGAAAGTTTATGCACATACCTTGCACCATTTTATCATACTCTTATTTCTCCTCTTTAGGAAAAAAGCATGAGGATTAATATACTATGACCACATGTTATCCTAGGAATTATATCCATGCCTCGCCAATCTTGTGTCTTGCAATTAATGAGAGAAAAATCTACATCTTTTTAGCTATGAAGCAATGTGTTGGCATGTTTGGTAATGAAGTCAGTTGTGTTTTCCAATTCAAATTCCTCCATGGCCTTCATGAAATTTCCCTGCAGGGTGTCGAACTTTATAGGAATAATGTGAATGAGGTGGCCTTTGATCTGTCGCGTTGTAGGTATGAGGGCTATTGTATTTGCTGATGGTGCTTAACAAACCTCTATAATAAGTTTTTCATTAATTATATCTATTAAAGTTGATATTAATTATGTTCTTTATAGTTTTATACTCTTTTTTAGGCATGCATGTTTCCGCTCCACATCCAATTTACACTAAAACACAAATTACCTATAGAAGCATTAGATTATGCTCTACTTATCTGAATCTCTCCTAGAATACTATTGTAGCCACGAGAAGAATTACTAGCTTTACAGTTTCAAGATATGTGTTGACTACATTCACTAGAGACCATCCCACAATGATGATGATGAGATCTATTAATGTAAATGCTCTGAATTTTAGAGAGGTGTATGGAAAACTAGACAATTTTAAATCTCAAAGGAGATATTTACAACCCAAATCGTAGACCCTGATAATACATATTTGTTTCCACGTGGAAGCTTGCAATCTCTAGCAATGGAGTAGACCATAAAATTGATAAAAATAAAGAGATCAACATCCCCAATTTCATAAATGAGAATGGCCCAAGACCACTATTACAACCACAAGTCCTTAAATTATAGGTTGTTGGACTTTTGTGGCTTTATCTTATGAGAAGAGCCAAAAGATGGCCTTAACTTGCATGAAACATTTCTTGCAAAGCTACACACAACCACCCTCCAACCAAAAGTAGGCCCTACTCAAGATTAAACTAGCCTTTATACAAATAAAAACCACTAGTTGAAACTTCATACTACTACATACCAAACCAATGGACTCCATACCACTACTGAATGTGTTGCTTCCCATAACCAGCGATGTTAGACAAATATATAGCATATCATCCATGTTTACTCTACCATTTAGAAGTGTTAGGTGTGTATTCATTAGTGTTACCCATGTATTTGAAAGTAAGCATTCTTGTGTGACATGTCAACACATCTCTAATTCTTCATGTACAAAATACAAAATAATTTCCATACAAAGGTTAATACAACACTTTGTTATTTGGCAAATGGATGATTGACATGTTTAATGAATGCATGCCAAAGTGAAGTGATTTATGCAAACCTACAATGCTTTACATGTTGAATGCATGCATGCCAATTCTAAGAAATTTATGCAAACCTATAGTTATGTGTTGATTGCAACCTTATACTTACATGTTGAATGCCAAGTGGAGCAATTGTGGCATGTTAAACAAATGTGTATTTTTTTAGCATGTTCAAACCATGTAGAGGTTATGAATTTGGGTAGTGCTATATTTTATTACATGTGGTAGAGCTACGACGATTATGAATCTACATGTGATAGATAAATAAGTGATGAGCTCCCCAACAAACTCCAATTCACAACTATTGGTTCTAGAATAGAATTCCTTCACAATCTCTAATGTGGAACATGGTCCCCAAACAATCTCCATCTTGGTCGAGTTTCCCTAGAATACAAATTTTTTATTAGGGTATCCATTTGGAGGTGTTGGAACCAGCACATTTTTGAACTTTTGAGCTTTATATTTTTTTCACCTCTTAGAAATAAAATCTTACCCAAAAAGAGAAAAAACTTAGAAAATTTCCTTTTAATTGTAAATCAAATTCATTGATTGTTATTTAGCAATAAAGCGCTTACAGTATCTGTCGTCGATGAGTTTCCTTAATTTGATCGAAAGATCATAATGATCTCCAAAGTTTTGGAGCCGCCTGAGTTTTAAAGAGTAAGTCTCTAACAGTCATTTTGGAGCTCCATGCTTCGGATATTCCAGCAAACCCAAACAACGAAAACCTCGAAACTCTGAAACCCGAAGATAGCCACTCATGACTTTTCCTAAAGAACTTAAGGACACAAGTCATAGGACACGTGTCCTTTTAAAGACTTTCCTTGAGTTGACACGTGGCACTCATTTTTTACATTTACGTCAGATGCTTTCCTTGAGTTGACACGTGGCACTCATTTTTTACATTTACGTCAGATGATTCACACGTTTTCAAGTGACACGTGGCACCTCTCTTTCTTGACACGTCATCAGAATGAGGTCATATTTGCCACGTCACTCTGGGAGATGGCCCAGTGGGAGTTTTACAAAGAGTGAGTTCAAAAACCACCGAAGTATCAAAATGTTGAAGTATTGGACATTTCAAAAAGTAAAAAGGAGTTAATAAAACATTTAATAACGGAGGTTAATTGCGATTAGGAGTTAATTAATTACTTTGCAGTTTCAAAATTCGAAAAGTTTCCCTTGTGTTGTATTCAAAACCTACGAAGTCCGAACTTCCCAAATACGTAAAGTTAAACATGATTAATCAAGACGTAAGAGTGATTTCTCATAAATTAATTACTTCGCAGTTTCGGATTTCGGAAATTTTCCCTTGTGTTATATTCAAAACCTCTAAAGTCCGAACTTCTAAAACACTTGAAGTTAATACAACGTTTCAAACATGATTAATTGAGACTTAAAAATGATTACTTATAGATTAAATCCTTCGTTAATTCAGACTTCGGGAGATATCCACCTTGTCGCATCCAAAAATTATGAATTTTGAACTCCTGATATGCTTAAAGTTAATACAACATTTTAAACATGATTAATTAAGACTTAAAAAGTGATTACTCAAGGATTAACTCCTCCGTGAGTTTGGATTTCGGGAGATTTCCACACTGTCACATCCAAAACTCCTAAGCGCAAATCGTCGAAGTATTAATGACATTTATGATTGATTAAGGATAATGATTTCAAATAAGGATTGTGAATCATGAGGTAATGAATTCGATTAAGTTTAATAAATTTTCTGTCAGTGGAGCTATACGAAGATCTTTAGAATTTTCGAATAAAATACTTTGAATTTCAAAATCGTTTTTACCATTTGCAATTAGCAGTTACTTATTCAGTGAACAACTTACAAACTCCTCTTATCGCACGTAGACTAATTATATTCCCATGAAAATTATGGCACCGTGAAAAGATGCAAATAAGCTCGACGCATCGGGTGATGATTCAAATCCGAACGCAGATGTTCTATCAGAAACAACTCCGTGAGTTTTGGATGCCATTAAAACTTGGAGGCAAGTTTTTGATGTCCTGGAGCATGAAATCATTAACTATCCAGACGAATTCGTTGAATAAGATGATGACTCCTATACAGCTAAGTTTAGACATGTAGCATAGTGGGAGCTGCATAAGATTGTTGCATGACCAAGAATCATACCCTACAACGATATGATAAACTAGGCCTTGGATCATGTTGACATTCAAACCAGGAGCATCATCAACCACCAGTAGTTCGTCATCGGCTCTTTCCAACCATAACACCTACAAGTAATGTACAAACTTTCCCCTACTCCTAAATACACTTACAATGTCGCGTTTATCCTAGAGTTTGAGAGAAAGGAATGCACCCAATACGCTAGAAATGGCCATGACATAGTCAACACCTAGTCGGGGCACCCTGAAAAATTCATAGGCGACACTCACAGTATGTACGCCACGACGTCTTTAGACGCCCATGTGTTGTATGTAGCCATGATGCTTTCTCACCTATTTGGAAAGAATAATCGTACGCATTTCTTAGTTGAGTGGGTGACCATCATGAATGAAGCAGTCGAAGGTTACACCTTCAACTGGGCCAAAATGTTGTCGGATAATTTGGCCAAAGAAATCGCTGAGTATAAATCAGAAAAATCAAAAGGGGAGCCTACCCCTTTTTACATGCCCGCATATGTTATGGACACCATCTGTTTCTTGACCCCTTTTCCCTTGATGAACTAGAGTTGGACTTTGGCTAGTACTGAACCAAATCATTTCTATCACTCCAAATTGTGGGAGGCGAATTCCAAATATTTCTTTTATGAAATCTACCACAACTTTGTAGTGCCCGTTAATATGGCTATTTACGGTCACCCACCACCCCGGATCTTAGAGAAAATTATTG
This sequence comes from Picea abies, assembly GCA_900067695.1. Classification (NCBI taxonomy): domain Eukaryota; kingdom Viridiplantae; phylum Streptophyta; class Pinopsida; order Pinales; family Pinaceae; genus Picea; species Picea abies. The sequence continues at coordinate 4,964 of CBVK0102248118.1, forward strand.
GGAACTTAGGCAAGCTCGCAGACTAGTTCATTGAGGAGAATTTATCCTATATTAGGGTATTTGGTTCCTCCGTCTCCCCTCATGCCCTTCCATGCTTTTTACCCAAAAGGATGGTGTGCAGAGAAGTGGCATACCAGACGGTAGCAGGAGGTATCAGCAAGGAGCTGAAAGCAACTCAGAAAAAGGTTTGGCCAACTTTTCCCATTCAAGTTGGCATGTTCCCGTTATTATATTTCGGTCACTCCAAATTTGATGTTGCATCCCAATAGGATATCAAATTAGTTGACATCGAGTTAAAAAAACATGATCCACATAAGATAGCGGAAAACCATCTAGCTCAGTTTAACATGAAGCGATACATTCATGAGAGTTCTCCTTATGACAATGTATTCAAGGGAGTTAAATATTATGAGGAAGTCTGAAGCAGATTCTAGACTCTGCCTCCAAACCAACAAGTTGGTTTCCTTAGCTTTCAAAGGCACAGACGAAATAACTTGCCAAGAATATTGCAAGGAGACTCAAAATTCACGTCTCCTTCACAGGAAGCTAGGCCTACAGGATCTAAGCCAAGTTTCTCCAATAAGAACAGAGTTGAGGAAACCCCAAAAATACCAGAGGGGTTATTTTAAGAAGTAAAAACATCACTGACAGGTCTGATTAGCCAACATGCATTAGCTCAATTTAAAGCTTTCCTAAATCAGGGACAAGTCGTTCCTCATTCAACACCAGCTACTCCTACTGGCACCTCAAATACAATAGGACAAAAATAGTCCACATAAATTGCTTCTCCCATTGCATCACTAACCCCCTTACAAACCAGCTTCAAAAATCCTAGTTATGAACTCACTTTTGTAGGTGATCTTACTCCTATCTTTCCCACAGAGATTCCTCCCTCAGATTTCTTTTTTAGGAAGAAACAAAAGGCTATTGTGAAAAGAGAATATTACCATAAGGATGGAGTTACCACTAAGAGGTAAATACTGGTGTATGATGGGAAATACCAAGATGGTCATGAGTTTGAAAAAGAAGTTGCAGGATCATTAGGGGATTTTGCCACTACCAATCAATGGTCAGTGGACAATTTGACCGAACAACTGCGACATAAATGACTCTTGGTAGAACAACTATAGAGTCAGAGATATACAATACAGAGAAAACTGTCAGAAGCGGGATGAACTAGGACTTTGAGCAAATCAGGGCTAGTGATCAGCAACAAATTAAGCAGTTACAGGATAACCTTGAGCTGCTCTACCAGAGTTCACACACCATCCAAGGTGTGGTCACTCAGCATGATGATTTGATAGAGAAGTTCCAGGCCATACTGACCCTAACAAAGAACACAACGATAGACATTTTTGCTTTCAAAACAAAAGCATCAGAAGTCAATGAGAGGCTGGAAATTTCCTAGCAAGAACTCTATGAGAAAGTTGATGCTATTCAGAAATGCTATCAGGCGATAAACCTTGCTCTAAAAAATATTTATGACAAGTGAAAAGAGGCTTGCACAACCTGGTCTAAGTTTCAAGAGGTTCCCATATGGATGCAAAAAGCTAATGCCCCTAGTTTTACCTTTCTCTCTCATCCTGAAAAAGTAATAGGAGAAATGGCCCTAAAATACTAAGAAACAAATCTGAAAGAAGGAAAGAAACTTGCCATATATGTAAAAGAGGCTTGTCTTGAGTTATTATCTTCAATGAATAAAAAGTTGGTTGAGTTCGAAGGGAACAATATCTCAGAATCCTTGGGGCATATCGAAATAGAAATGAACCAGCAAAGCTCGAGGAAAAACAAGGAAAACATTTAGGCAGCCATCCGAGAGATGAGACAAATTGATATATTTAAAATTAATGAATGGTTGGTTAATCCAAGTTCATAGTTTCAAGTTACAGTCCAGGAGGTGAACAAGATCTAGGAGAATCTACCCCAAATACAAAAGAATATGTTTTCCTTCAAATTAAATGAAACGATTGAGCCTTCAAGGTTCGTGGTAGCATTGATGGACAGATGCACCCAATGCATCGAACAGGGAAAAGAAAGTGTAGTTGGGAGAAAATGATAAAGCATGCACAGCATCCACCTTCTCCACCTACTCTACCTTTCATCCTCAAATAGTCACTTACCCCGTCCATTCCTACAACCCGCATTATTGCATCCACTCATCCTATCTCCTCATTGGACACTTGTTCCCCCATCAATATTTCCATGAAAAGTTACTCTCCCCTATAGCCGTTATCCAGCCATTGACGAGCCAACGATGAGCTATTCATTTGATTATTCCCCCCATGACTTCAACTGCAATTCCTTGCCCCACTGAACACACCCAAAGGGACATATGGCAACGAGATCAAATGGCCAAGTTAGTAAGCCAGATGATTGAGGTGGCCTTAATGACATGTGTACGCAAACCAAAGATCAAAGGAAAACAAGTGCATCTACCAGTAGACGAAGAGACAGAGTAAGCACCAACAAAACTTAGCAATATTTCCTTACTGTTATTTTATTCAGATGTATTCTGTTTTTAGTGATACATTGTGGGAAGTCCAACGGTTTTTAGTTGTGACAAGTTTTGTATAAATAGATAGATTTAAGATCTATTATAGGCTTCTTCTTGCCGAATGTAATAGAGAAACTCTTTTTTGAGTATTAATACAAGTGTAGACAAAGATTCTAAGTTTCATTCAGTTTGAGTTATGTGTTCCCTATGTGTTTCCATTTCTATGAATTTCTTTCTCTAATTATTGAAGAGTGATTGATTGTAATTTAGTATTACATCTACTGTGATCATATTATACCAGGAGTTCATTCAGTAAATAAATTTTCCTTTGTTATTACCGTGAGTAAAACAAGACCTGTGATCTGTGTGAATTACTACATTCTTATATCTTGTTCAAGGGTGCATCTTCTACTTTTCTTCTACTGCAAACAAGGAGAGACTTATCTGTAATTGATACTTGGCTTTGTTTAACAGTTTTGTGAATCTTTCTACATCATTTGATATTATAATTGTGACTCTTTCTACATCATTTGATATTATAATTGTGACTCAGATAACGAGATACATCCTTTGTACTGTCTTTTTATTAATTTCATTTAAAGATTACTTCTCAGAAAACTAAAGGTAGAAAAAGCACTCATAAACACATTTCCTTTAAAATCTTTGATGCATGAAATTATTCTTTAACCCTTAGAATCAATCTCAGGAACAACATATTTCTGGCGCCGTTGTCAGGGATGGAGAAACAAAATCATTTTTTCCCTAGGAGAAAGACAAGGTAAACTTTGGCATTTGATGGTGAACAAAGATTGAATACGTGAATAAGGCTTACTTTATCTTTATGGTGAACAAAGATTGAATACGTGAATAAGGCTTACTTTATCTTTCACCTAGCGACTCCACCGTAGACAAAACTAGCATTCAAGTGAAAGAATACCAGGAAAAACCCAGACGAAAAGTAGACTATGCCAGTTTTGGATCCCGAAAAATTATTGAAACCAAAGGGATATCTCAGACAAACTTCTGCATTGGCAGGTAAGGTTCATAAACCTAGAGTTACGCAAGTTAATGTTAAGATTCTTTTTGAAGAATGAACTCTTAAAGAAAATTCTAAACAAGTTCATTCTGCAGAAGCCTCAACAAGTAAACCTAAAATTAATCTTGAAACTCCAGAGGTAGTTATTCCCGAAATAAAAGTTGAGATTGACCAGCCATCCCTATTTCTTTGATAACTATGTTTACCAGTGAGAACAAAGGATCCACTTCAATCCCCACTATCATCAATACTCAACCGATTCTTCCCCTTCCCAAAGTAAAATCTCGTGTTTCCCAAAATCCTGAAGATTATTTTCCATACCCAGATTCATCCCCCATTATTTCTCCTATCTATACATCCGGTAAAGCTGAGGAACCAAGCCTCAGTTATCCTTTTCCCCCTCATCTAGATATTTTGTATTCTCACGATCACCTTCCCAAACTTCAATCACAACATCCCGAAGTAGTTGAAATATCAGTAGAACAATCTTTTGAATTTTTTGAAAATCTCCTATTTATCCCTCGAGTTCTGTCTCCTAGGATTTCAATGGTCGGTGCTGGAGGTGTTGGTGTTGTAGGTGCTGAAGGTGAAGGGGATGGTGGACAAGCTCAACCCCCTAGGATCTTTTCCAAGGTCGCCGCTAGATATGATCCCTTAGTTCTTCATGTTGTTCTGCATGATTTACCCAAAAATTACATGAAGAACCTACCCAAGTTCATGGGAGAAGGGGATCTAGAAGCAACAGAACATATAGGATTTTTTTATCAATTTGTTGATATCCTTGGAATCGAGCATGAGGAAGTTTAATCAAGACTGTTAGTACATACTTTTGAAGGACAGGTAAGAACTTGGTTTAGAGGACTCCCAGTAGGTTCTATACGATCATATGACGATCTAGAAAATTCCTTCCTAAGGTAGTGGGGTGAGAAAAATGATCATCTTTATTACTTAATTGAATTTGGGGCCTTGAGAAAGAGGACTTATGAATCAGTCCTAGAACTTATCCATATATTTAATAATCTTTATCACAATATCCCAACCGAAGTTAAACACTCTCATCCTGCTGCAAAAGTCACTTTTGCAGGGGCTTTTGATTCTGACTTTTCTTTACTTTTGAGAGAAAGAAGATCTACCAATTTAGCAGGGATGCAAGATGATGCTATAGAAATTGAGTCCAATATGATGGCATCTGGGAAGTTTAAAACAAAGGTTTAGATGGTAACAAGATAACCTAGGCATTTAAAGGAACATGCAAGGCTCTCCAGATCTGGAAGGTCTGCAGAGGAAAAAATTGATGAGATGGCCAAAAATTTTAAAGACTTATCAAACAAAATTTCTAGAATGGAAATAGAGCAAGACAAACATGATCCATACATTAGGAATCAATTCAAAAGAAACCCTAATCCTTAGATACAACAAAGACATAAAAAATGAGGATCAAAAGATTCAAGCTCCATTTAAAACTGAGAATTTCATACAGGGAGATGAGTTGCAAGATTATGAGGAATTAGAGGAAGATCTAAACAACCTCAGTGATGACGATCTTGAGCCTCACCTAACCAAGAAGGATTATGAGAAATCCTTAGACCTGGGACATTTGTCTAATAACGATGAAAACATCAACAATCTGGGGGACTATGCATATAAATATCTCGTTGACTTGATAATGGCTAAGCTTCAGCATAAATATGATTTAAGGCCAAGAGAAAAAATTTCTACAAATATTGCACCAAAAAATATTTTATCACTAAGCAAAGCAAATGAGGCAGTAGTTACAAAACCATCAAATGAAACACAAGTTGCTCTAACAAAGCAGGTTGAAGCAAAAGTAGTACAGACCGAGAAGCCAAAAAATACACTGGCTGAAGTTCAAACCAAGGAGATTGAAAAATCCATTGGAACTTTCAATATAGAAAATGAACTAAATAAAATTAAGATTCCAATGCCTCTAGTTGAACTTGCTAAAAATCCAATCTATTAAAAACAAATCGCCAAAGAAATCATTTTTTCTGATGCTGAATGTCAAGTTGATGTTATCAATTTGCAAGATGATAAACCTATGATCATGTTTGGACCACAAATTTAAAATAGTAAGGATTTTATTGCTCCTTTCTATATTACATTGATTGTGCACAATCACTTACTTCACAATTGCATGTTAAACTCAAGAGCTTCACATAATTTAATGCCTAATATTATCATGGAAAAATTGGGCCTTTAAATCACCAGACCATATCAAGATTTGTACTCGTTTGATTCTAGAAAAGTTAAGTGTCTGGGTATGATTAAATATTTATTTGTAAATATGGTTCAGATTCCTGTGAAAAGTATTCTTATGGATGTGGTTGTTGTTGACGTTCCTACCAAATATGGCATGCTTCTATCCAGATCTTGGGGTACCAATCTAGGAGGATTGGTCTAGCTAGACATGACCTATGCTACAATTCCAATTTTTGGTGGACAATTTACATGACTGTACAGAGAAACTAGATTGGCATATATTGTAAGTGACCCTAAAAACCCCAATAACTATCCAATCTATGTTTTTGATCAAGATTTACGCAATTGTATATTATCTATAGATGATGATTTTGAAGAATGTATAGAAGCAAAAAATCAAAAAATAGAAATTTCAAAGAAAAATATAAATGTTAGAGAAGGGATGTGGAAAATGTTCTTTGATGGTGCTTCGTCCTGTGAAGGAGCAAGAGCTGGAGTTCTATTTGTGGCAACAGGGGATGAGTATGTTATTCCTTTCTCTTATAGATTACAATGGGACGTTGATTACACCAATAATGTCTGTGAGTATGAAGCTTTAGTTTTAGGATTAGAAGCTGCAAGAAAGCTAAAAATTGAACATCTGATAGGTTATGGTGATTTTAAGCTCATTGTAAAACAAATAAAACAATGGTATCAAGATAAACATACGAGATTAATTTTGTATATAAATTGTTCCTGGGATCTTATAGAGAATTTTTTCTCGTCCTTTAATATTCGTTATATTCCCAAAATGCAAAACCAACAAGTTGATCCTTTGGCCAAAGTTGTTGCGACTTTCATTCCACCTATTGTTTTGAAGCTAAAATACCATATTGAGATGACACATAGACCTTCAATTCTAAACAATGTTCATCACTGGCAAGTGTTTGAAGATGAGGAACAAATCAAATAATTCTTGGAAATGGTTGATGAGTTTTCTGAGACCCACATAGATCAAGAAAATCAGGACAATCCTGCTTGGATTATGCAAGAAGGATAAAACCCAGAGAAGTTCCAAGATACGATTGCAAATCATCGCATGCTCCTACTTAAAAAAAATCAAATTCCCAGAGGCTTGATCGCCTTAGAAAGGTTGTTTGACTAGGATGATATACCTTTGAATTCTACTTTGCGACCTCAACCTGAAGAAGTTGAAGACTGTAATGTAGGAACTAATGA
>CBVK0102248148.1:0-15770 GCA_900067695.1 Picea abies
AAAATAGTGGCCACCCTTCCCCCCACCATGACGTACCAAAATCGATTCCCATCGCATCAGTCGTGGTTCGCGTGGCCTTGCAACCGATAACAACACTCTAGGGTGCAACATGGGCACCCTCTCCAAAAAACACGCCACCAAGATAGATCCAAAGGAAAAATCACCGGATTCAGTGGTACGACACCGATGAATCTTCCCCATCATCTTGGCATGTAGCATCAAGCCCCAGGCAAAAAAATTCCCATCAAGGACTTTCTGTATAATCCTCAGCTGACCACCATTGATCCACCGAGTAGCTAAGGATCCGTAGATCCTCACAATCATTGATGCGATGCACCGATGCAAGAGCGCATCCATTGCATCAATAAAGATGACCGAACCTGACATCATGTTTGGCCCTGAACAATAACCCCGTGGCAATTCTATCAATCGTACATCCCCTGGAAACTGGGGATCAACAGGTAGGGACATTCCCCGAAAAGGGAGCCTTGTCAAGAAATATACATCCTCAACAACTGATAATGTCAACTACTACCCCCGCACAATGAAGCACTGCAGATCAATGCTCCACATCGAAATCATATACTGAAGTAGGTACTCCTGTGACTGTATTAGTGGGCAGTCAAAGAACTTGAGCAACCCATAGGCTACCAAGAGTCTCTGAATACCCGACTCCTCTCTCACCGCCTCCCTGAGGTGCTCCTAGTCACGTTCCCTCCAGTGAACTGGAATGATAAGCTGGTCACCTACATTCACACAGAATACACTTGATTAGCAATCATCATTTATCACAAAAGGATTCAACAAATTCAAACTTTCAAAACCCTTAGCTTCGCCTCAAGTGTGTGACTGTCACCCCCACAGGTGCGCACATATGCATGCCTATTATTTTCACAGCTATGCATTAATGCACAACTATCAGAGAAACAAATGTGCATCCATCACACCCATAGGTGTGTACTCATGCACACTTGTTCTCCACATAGCCGCGAACTGATGCGCAGCTATCTGAGAAACAGTTGCGCATAGTGCACAATTGTATTTCAAACAGGGATGCATCACACACACACATATTTTTCCCACCCACGTGCCCCCATGCGTGGTTGTACTCAACACAGATGCACATCATGCTCGGGAGAGGGAAATATACCCATGCATCTCAACACACGTATCCTTCCTTCTCCTGTGCATTGGTGGGCCCACCCCTACAAAATACCCTAGTATAGACCTCTGTACGACCCCTATTCAAAAAATAGAACCTACCTACTATGAAGGAGGATGGGACCACTAACCTGACTCTCGCAAATCCTGGGTCGACTAGATCTAACTCCTGTAATCTCAGAAACTCCTCCAAATACTCACAACAATTCACTATAGCAGTGGGAAAAAATGAGGTGGAATTGTGGGCCCCACAACCATATATAGTCCCTTTTTTTCCAAACTTCCACACTGGGTTACAAGAGCTCAGAGTCTCAATTTTTCAGTCCGTCTTCAGTCACAAGATCAGGGTCCCTCTGCCTACACAGTCACCTTCACCGGGTCACCATCTGCACTTGACCCCGGGGGAGCCTTTTTCTCATATCACGTCTAGGTACGCATGCTCATGTTCAAAATTATCAAATAACTGTTATATGTTCTTTATCTTCAGATATTGTTCACTTAGGGTATTCAGTTTTCATGTGTGTAGGTACTTGGTCATCATAACTCAACGCGACCCCTTCAGATATATGATCGACACTGACATATAATCATTCCCTTTGAATATCAATTGCATCTCCTAGTCACACCCTCCAACATTTGCCTTTAGGGTCCCTACATCCGGCTCTGCAATACTATCACCTTTGCTGCATTTTGGTACTTTCACGCGGTAGCACTCTCCCCCTCATGATTTGTCCTATTCATAGTCCCCTTTGGCACTTTGACACTCATGCTTCTTTCACCCCCTAGGGATGGGATTCCCGATAATCTTACGCATTTTTGGATAATCAGCCACATACTCCTTCACATCATTGTTGCTAGCTTTCCCAATGGACTCTAAAGTTACCTCATCACAGTTCTATTTTGACTGCATCCCCGCAGTATCATTAACCCTCCATTTCCTCCACAATCAGTTTTCCCATCTGCAGATTGCCTTCCATTCATTTCCCTCATACAGAAACCCACCAATGGGGCCCCTCCCCCCTACCAGTTCTCCATGAAACTTGCAACCTCACAGGCCAAGACATCTTGCACTGGGGCACCCATTTCTGTATCTGTACACTCATCCCAAATTATTCTTTATTCATTTGGTAATTGTAAAAAAGCCTTTGTTCCCAACATTTACTTAGATTTTTGTTGTCACCCTTGATGACTTTATTTTTTTGGAAAAGCAACCCATGTCGCCCTTGGTTGGGGAATTCACTATCCTCTAGTCATGTTGACACCGTCCATAAACTCCGAGTATCCCACAATCCACATACCCCTGATCTCTGAGTTTTTCCACTTTGTCATGCCTCTGGCACAATTTAACCCCATGTCTAGTTGTTCCCCTGACTCTAGATACAATTTCATGGTTTCTGCCAATAACCCTTCAAACATACCCCCAACCAAGGGAAGTCTTGAGTCTCACTGCATCTTGACTTCGTTCATGTTCCTTATCAGTTCTTGATCTTATTCAATGGATTTCATGAATCCCTTTTGCTTCTTGGAGTCACATCTCCCTTTCTGTCGACATCAACATAGTTTCCAGAAGGGTGACAATATCTTGAATCTCATTACCTTTACAACAAGGAGTCTCGAACGACACAGAGAGAACCATCATTGCTCTCTGCCGTCCTTGACCCCCATAACATTCAACTTCAACACTATCTCATGTTATGGTGGGTCTTACTATGCAACTATTGCAGTTGTTTTGTACTAGTCGGAGACCTCTAAATTTGTTAGGCCATCAATGCCTACGAGTCATCGACATTTCTTCCAGGCATCCTTGCCTCTTTTCAGAGTATTTTCACCATCAAAATTGTCATCTTCCATTATCAAACTGCCCCGGAGGGAACAACAATTATCTACATCAACATACAATTTCAGTTACTATCTTACATTTTTGAGCTACATGACACGAGCATGGGGCATGCCTACCTCGTTTGTATACACATTTTATTCCTATACCTAGAGAAAGGTTTGGGTACTACAGTTTCCCCTCTCCCTCTGATGGATCGCTCTTTCAGTTCCTATCAACACTCTTCCTTACAATGGTACTCTTAGTAGAAGAAAACTTGATGCATTTCGGCTATACGTATGCTCCTAACCTCACACATCAGGGGGCATCTGTTATCACTGAAATTTCATCCTCAATAGTGCATGCAAATGGTTATAGGAATACATCATCTCCAAACACCTATTAGTTCATCTGCAGCACCAAAAATGCATTTCCAAGGGGGAAAAACTATACAACTGGTCAAAAAATTGACATGTGCTGAAACACTAAAGGAAGCATGCGCACAGTGTGTGGGCCAAAGAAGCCCATAGAGCACACAATGCACCATATGCGCCACTGTGTATGAGAAAAACCACACACTCCTATGAACGGTGCATTTATGGTTCTTTTCGGCCCATCACCCAATTCTGGACCAACTCCCAACTTGATTTGACCCTCAAATCCGAGATGAATTCGAATGGGGGGTTGGTCAAAGACCTAAGGGTGCCCTAAAGGGCACCTTTTCCACACTAAGAACTGGTTGGATATTGCCTCAAAGACATTCTATAAATGGAGTCCATGGGTGCACTAAGAATTCAAGAATCTCATAGTATTGTTATGCTGCCTCAATCCTCCTTCAAAAAACCTCTTTTCTTCTTGGAGCATTCTAGCAACATTCCAATAAGCTAGTCTCCTCACCTCTTGAAGGAATAGGCTTGGATTTTTTCACCATTTGTTGTCTAGTTTATTGTTGTAAGAAGAGCTCTCAAGTAGGGGACTCAAGAGCCCTCCCAAGGAGGAAGAAGGGATCCATTGGTCCTCCTTTCTCTACGGTGTTTGCCAACTAATATAGTTATCCATTGGTGGCATAATCTTGGTCATTTGGTTGATTGATTTTGGTTCAAAGTTTCTTATGCATTTTAGTTTTATTTCCTTAGTTATTTCTTTATTTATTTCTAGTTTAGTTGTTTGTTTATTTCATATGCTTGGATTGTTTAATTCATACACTAACCTTTGTCTTGTCTAGAAGGACCAACTAGACTTGTAAGTGCCCTTGTTTTTCTCACCCAAGTGATGAAACATACACAACAAATACTTATACCATACCATGCAACAATTGGTACAATTCCAATATGAAAATCTGATGTGGTTACCGAATTACCAACTTTCTGCAGCTGCCAAATTTGCTGCCACGGTTCTGCTACCGCTATTTTTCTGCTGCACTTTTGCTGCCGCAAATTTGCTCTATCAACAATACCTCCCTAATAAACTTTCACAAATGGATATTCAATATGCTCAAAGATCATGCACATAAGAGACCCTTGCTCTCTTATTTATACTTTTCCAAGTAGATTCCTCAAGGGGTTATCTTCTAACCAACTTACCCAACTTCTTGCTTTTGGGGCTAACCCACTTCTAACCACTTTGTCCACTTATAACAACTTTATCCACAAATAGTAAACTCTCCAATTCTAGTTGCAACTAATTAATTTTTAATTGTTTTCTTGTTGCAACCACTTAAACCATGACTAACCACTTTGACTATTCAATCTTCTCATCATAACTACTTTACCATAATTACCAAACTCACAACTTCTTGTTGCAACTAATTTATTTTTAATTATTTTTTTAATGCAACAACTATACCCATGATTAACTCCTAGTTACCATCAATTTGACTAGTACACTTCTTCTAGGAGCTTCTAGAATAATTTAACTTCTTTGATCTTCTAGGGGCTTCTAAATAACTTATGAGGGTTCTCCAACTTCACATGGCCATAACTCTCTAACTGTGAGGAGTTATGTGACATTACACATATTACTAGAAATGACATGACATATACTATCGATTTGGAATAATTTCTCCTGCAAATTCACTGATCTTCATTACATTATTCCTCAATCAAACTTGGGTTACCTAACCACACCACTGGGCTACTCAACTACCTAAGCATTTGGAATTCACAAAGCGTCTTCCCGTGAGGTATTTCACGATAAGGGGACCACTTTGAGAACTTTATCCAAGAGCGTCTTCTCGTGAGGGATTTCACCATAAGGGGACCACTTTGGAGTTTATCCATTTGGTTATTCCATAGTAATGATACAAACACATTACTATGACAATACTGACATCAACCCTTTGACATCAATAACAATATAGTACACCAACTTGTTGACTAGGTAGCCCTCCTTGAGGATGAATACCCATTTGAACAGGTTGACTCCATGTAGGGTTGACGATTCCTGGAAAATGTTACCTAGGATTAAGACTTGGGAAAACATGGTTAGAGGGTCCAGCTTGGGCAGTTCCGGGATAAATTTTCCCAGGATTGAGATCGGGGACAAAAGGGATAAAGGGACCTATGTGATGGGTTCCTCCACCTAAAGGGTCTACAAAGGGAGCTTGTCCTCCAGGATGTTGTTGTGTTCCAGGATTCCAATATGGTCCTATAATCCATGATCCAGTAAAAGGTTGACCCATAATAAAGTTTTTTCCTCCAGCTAAAGGTTGCTCCCCAGCTTGAATTTGTGCCCCAAAAGAAAACTGAGATCCAGAAGGATGTTGACTACTTTTTCCTCGAGGAGGGTTCAATAGTCCTAGTGAAATTTGGGAAGGATTAGGAACTCATCCAATAAGAGAATTCTATTCGGGAAGAAGTGATTGACTGTTGGCACAGGGGCAGACCCATGGTTCAACGCTACAACAACGCACCAACAAAACCCTAACTACCGCCCCTTTCGACAACACCTGTGAAGCATATGAAGTCTCACCCGAGGTAGAGGCATGGGTGGTTGCAGGACTCCAGTGTCTGGAACCTTAGCTGGGACATAGATATGTGATTCTAATCACTTAACATAGCACTCAACAGTTATATTTATCAATATTTAGTTCTTAGTTACATGCAGTTAAACCCTAATTACATCACAATGAAATATTCAACCAGAGCTAGCATCTAACAACACTTAGCATGACAAAACAGATCAGATCTTAACAGATTCAACACTAAGAACATGTATATCAGTCAGATCTAACATCCATCCATATTATTAAGCACTAAGCATCAACAAATCATTCATCTATATTATAGCACTAAGCACATTAACACATTGCACAAAGAAGAGCAACACAACATGTACATGTTTCACCCCCACCCTGGGGCTACGTCCACCAACTCTTCTCTTATTTATTAGCTTCTTCAATAGGTTACATGTACAAAGACTTAAAACCCCTACTCCATAGAGGATAGTATATCTACACAGCTTGCTAGATCCTCCTTCCCTGAGTAGATATAAGCACACAACCTCTTACAATGACTTACACTTAGCTCTGCAAGTCTCACATAGTATGTACCAAAGAACTTACAACTATTGATCACACAGATCTAACTCTAGCACTTAGCCACTTGTTTCCCTATATCCTCACTACATTGCCTAACATCTATTTATACATATAAAATAGGCCTAAGCATGGGTGAACCCATGGGCCAACATTCCCATACCCATTACATAATCCCAAATCCCAAAAAGGTCTCTAAAAGGGGTTGAAATCCCACGATATCTGCTTCATCTTGCACTCTGCCTTCGACAACCTGTCGAAGTCCCAAAATTAGGTCAAACATGACCAAGAATCCTCAAAACTTGGNNNNCTCACCTGTGACTCGTCCCGAGTCACTCTGATCTGGCTAGTCTTGCTTCAAAAGCCTCGAGCTTGGCTCGAGATTCTTCAACTTGTTGCTGTTCTATGGCCTCTTGTTCAGTGAAATCTTGTATGACTGCTTTGTTGATAGGTCCTTCAAGGCTCTGTTCAGCTACAGTGACAACTTTCTCGAGCTCCGCTCCTCGGCCTTCGATTTCTGTGAACAATTGGTAAGCTTCATCCTGTATAGGTTGGATCCTCTGAGTTACTTCCATAACTTCGCTCTGAATAGTATGGAATTGCTGCTGGGTAGTGCAATGCTCTTGGGATCGCTTCATTCTTTCCACGAATGACATGGGATTCAATTGTGCCTGTATTGTCTTTGCTTGATACTTCACTTCCTGGAGCTGTGACTCCAGTGCCTTCAATTCTGGATCCTCAGTGAGTTGTTCATACATTTGGGCACTGCGATCACTCAGTTTCTTGCATCTCAGGGCAAGTAATTTTATTCTTTCAACTGTGCTTCGAGTAGTTGCTTCCCTTTGGTCCCTTACATCCTATAGGGTGTCAGGTATAATGTAGATCTCTAAATATGTTATTCGTTGCCGTAGCTACTGGACAGCTTCTGCGAGATGCTCTACTTGATGTGTGACTTGGTATTCAACCTGTAGCTCTAAGCCTATCATAGAGTAGAGGGCTCTATTTAATGATTCTTTTACTTCGAGCTTCTTTGCGAGCAACTATTCTTTCTCTTGCTAGATCTGTGATTTTCTCTGCTTCAAACTTGGCGTGGAGAGAAACCTTCTCATGTTCTTCAATTCAACGTTGTTCTACAATGTCACCTTGTACTTGTTTCAAGGTTTGGGTTGCTTGTTCTACTTCTTCTTGTGCTCAACAAAGACAAGCTTCAATGACATCAGCTAATCGACAGAGTTGGGATGGCTCATCGCCCAACTCTGGTTATCCTGATGACAGGGGCTCAATGGACACTATGCGGCTGGAATGAAGGGCCTGCTGTACCCCTCAGAACTTGACCTTAAGTCTATCATACATTTCCTCCTACTTAGCTTCTTGTTTCTCAATGATTTCCAGTGAAGCATCATTGAGGGATGCTATGATGAAGTCGAAGTCATCAATAGTAAGCATGGTCTTCATCTTGGTCACGGTGGCTCTCCATTTCTTCTGGGAAGAAGGTTTCGGGGGAGAAACCTTCCTCTTCTTTAGGGGATCGATCTCATCTCTCAATGGTGTTACTTCACCTTGCTTCTGTTAAGCTCTTGTACCATTTATGTCTTCTACTTTGCCATCACCCCTCGGTTAGGTGATACTAAAGCAATCTTTTCTGAGGCACTACTTAATTCTTTTACTTCTTCGGCCTTCTTCATTTTTCTAGGTCCGGGTGTATCATGCACAATTTCTAGGCTATTAGGGTCGAACATCTCTGCAGGGTCTACTGGAATAAGGAGGTATGCCAACCAGTCCTTAGTGATCTCCTCAAGATCCTCTTCCGTGAGCTTGTAGTACGACTGCAGCTACTCCTTATGTTCATCAAATCACTCTGTAAGGTAGATGAAGTGTCGATCTGTGAAGAACTTCATCAGAGGTCAGAATCTCTATAAGGTGTTCGAAGTCATGTGAGGTTATGCTTCTATGTCTCTCTTCAGCTGAAGGTAATACATATGAAAAACATCATTTGACTACCACTATTTGTTCATGTCACTTGAGTACCATAGTGTGGAGAACTTCACAGTAAGCAGTTCAAATGGTTCAATATCCGGGAAGGTCGCACCTTCCGACATCTCCCAGGAAACAGAGGTGATAAGGATCAGGAGCCATCTAAAATGGAACTCGTAGCCCTGATCCTAAGCTTCGTGATAGTCTAGCTCCAACTGATTCACTAGGTACTTCACCCAGTTCATCTGCAAACCTTCTACGCACTTTCCCACGAGGTAAAAAACAAAGCTTTTGACCCGCGTAGGTCTGTTCTTCCTTACTAACTTTCCTGCAATTAACTGACAGGCGAGGCATACTGTGCCATTCTGGATGGAGGCTACCTTGTAGCCCCACATTTCCTTTTTGACATATCCATATGTATCCTTGATTTTTTGTGCTAGTGTGTGATCTGTGGCTTTTCCTGGATAGAACTCATGTGGATTGGGTCCTTGCATACTCAAGCCCATGATCCTATGGATCAACGTCAGGTCGACTATGATACCGTGGTCTAGCCATAAGTAGCCGCCATGGTAACATGAAAGCAATAACTTGACACATGCATTGACTTCTTGGTGGCACTAGGGATGATTTTAGGGGATAAATTTCACTCATGGGATAATTTTCCATGGTTTTTCCAAAAACGAGATTCGCTATTTTAAAAATGATTTTCCCAAATTCTATAGGATAAAATTATTTTACCTAAAAAATCGCCAAAATTTTATAAAAACTATATAAAATCCTTAGAAATTTGANAAACTATATAAAATCCTTAGAAATTTGAATATTTTTACAAAAATATCACCAATCATTTATAGTTGGCATATGAATGATTAGTAAGTTTCAGCAAGGTTTCTACATTTTAAAATAAATTTCCATCCTTAAAATCATCCCAGGCTAGTGCCTTCCAAAGTGAGGGATCTTCATTACATTTAATAGAGTGGACTGTGCGAGGTTCTTGTCCATGGTTGAGGGATTATCTTTGAGTCCTTCCCCTTCATCTTGGTCAGGTACTTATATGGGGCAAGCATACTAAAGTTTTTGTGATCTTCAAGGTTGAAGTCACTAAAATTCAACACTATGATCTTATCCCGCTGTGCGCGAACTGCGTGTATCCCCTTTGGGAGGTATGCAATAATCACGGTGTACTCAAATTCTCTTGGAACACTATATCAACTCACTGCCCCGACCAGAGGTGGGATGTAATCCAAAAATATGGACGAGATCAGCTTCGCATTGGCTAGGTCATCTCTGTGTTTAGTTCTCTTTTCTACTGATGGTCAGGATGATCCGACTCCACAAGAATTCGATGGAGAGGCTTGCAGTCCTCTCGTCAATGATGCTTGAATACTTGTAGACATCGCTCTTTCAATCATTACTCTTTCAGTCATTAGGTCAATAAGAAATTCTTCGACAATTTTCTCTGCAGCACTAAGTTCATCCGACATGCACGTTCGTGGCTGAATGTCTCGGTTTCGAAGAGTACCAATTCAATGCAATGAGATAGATGACACTAATGTGGTAATCACTATGCGAAATCAACTATGCTACGAGCTTTGATAGTCACGATTGGAAAAAGTGTTCTCGTTGCGTGGCATGATGAGATAAATAGATAAATTGACAACATATCTCTTGCAATGGGCAAGAAGCCTTCATTAACTCAGTTCTATCTATTATGGTGTGGTCCCAACGGTTCGGTGGTGAACTTTCTGACCATAAATTCCTTTCTACCCATTCGGGACGTCAGTCGAACGATTATACTGTCTCTAACGACTATATGGATTCACCATGGAGAAGTGCCATGTGATGCTATTCTGATGCTCCAACGAAGCTCCAATTTTGCAAATTTTCCTTCTGCGAAGTTCCCTCGAGAACCTTCTATAAATTTTCAATCTTAGATCTCTTCTGCCTTATTTTTCTATCCTTCTTTCCAGTGAGCTTCATCTTGGAATTCCCTTTTCCATTCTAATTCTTATCTTCTTTCGGCAGAGTAACTTCACGCTGTTGAGGTTCCTCCCTAGAAATCAAGGGTAATACTTCATCTATACTTGAAATAGGTACTTCAGTCTTCTGCAAATATTCTAGTGTTCTTCCTACTTCGATATCCAAATATCTGGTTTGAAATAACTTCACCCAGTTCTCCTTTTCTTCAATAAAATGTGTAATCCTTCTAGTGATGAAATATTTTAACTCTTGCTTCTTTTTCTCTAGGATTTCTTCTTCTTTTCTTCTGGCATGATCTCCTTCAATCCAAGGTTTTCCTAATAACATAGAAAATGGAGTGTTATTCTCAATAAATTTAACAACTTCAAATTCTTCCTCTGTCGAAGTTCCATGAGCACTCATAGATATCCTGGTAAGTCTTCCACATAGGGTTATCAACTTTCCTCTGAATAATCCTATTCCTCCCAATGAAGGAATCATAGCAGACTTTCCTAGAATTTCCCAAGTTCTTTCGGTTATGATATTCACCTGTGTTTCCTCATCCAGAACACAGTCAATGTCGAAGTCCTCTATTCTTGCTTCAATGCACTATTTTTCTTTAAATACCTCTGATAAAATGACATGTTGGTGATCATTCAGGGTTTCTTGCATATGTAGTAATACTTTCTCTGATCCTTTTTGGGGTTATGTCATAATCTCAGTTTCTGGATCTACCTTAGGGTTTTCTTGGTTCATATTCATTCTTTCAACTTTAGCAATCATTCTAGGGAAATCCAATTCTTCATGGTCCAGAGCTTTGCAACATAGGAAACTAGGTCTCTTTCTAGGGAATTCCTTAGCCAGATGTCCCGGTCTTTTGCAACTATGACCAAGGTTTAATCCTCTCTTTCTCTTAAATGATCCCCAACCTCTCCTGTACTGCATGCTAGGATCATGGTAGCTAACCTGCAAAAAATTATTTTTAGGATCCTGCATCCATTTGTTAGTCCAAACATTCTTTCTATGCATAGGTATAACATATCTTTCACTATTCTGATCAGATATACTCATATAAAATCTTCTTTCTTCTACCAGTGCCCTAGTTTTCAAGCTAGGACAAATCTTATCAAAGATACCTAGATACATACTTTAGAAACAAAAATTTCCACTAATCTTATCTTCAACAGAGAACAAAGCTTCCAGATCTTAAAACTTTTCACTATTATTACCTTTATCAGAGCACAAAGCATTCAGATCTTACCTCTTTTCTTTAGATTAGAATTCTTTCTTTAGCACAGAGCTTCAAAAATCAAGTAGAATACCGCGCACTAGAGAGACATATATACACACAGAGCTTTCACAATTTCAGGCCAGTTCTTTGCACAAATCTTCTTTTTCCTCAGTTCCCAACAATCACAGTTTCAGGTCAGATCTTCGCACAAAGCTTCTTCTTCCTCAGTTCTCAACAATCATAGTTTCATCTCCCAAAAATAGAATCATTTTTTGGAATAGGGGTAGACACAGGGTTCAACACTACAAAAACGCACCAACAAAACCCTAACTACTGCCCCTTTTGACAACACTTGCGAAGCAGATGAAGTCTCACCCGAGGTAAAGGCAGGGGTGGTTGTAGGACTCTAGTTTCTGCAACCTTTGCTGGTACACAGATCTGTGATTCTAATCACTTAACAGAGAACTCAATAGTTATATTTATCAATATTCAGTTCTTAGTTACAACACAGTTAAACCCTAATTACAACACAACACAGTATTCAACCAGATCTAGCATCTAACAACACTTAGCATGACAAAACAAATCAGATATTAACAGATTCAACACTAAGCACATGTATATCAGTCAGATCCAACCTCCATCCATATTATTAAGCACTAAATATTGACATATCATTCATCTATATTAAATCACTAAGCACATTAACACATAAGCACATCAACACATTGCACAAAGCAGAGCAACACAACATGTATGTGGTTCACCCCCACCCTGGGGTTACGTCTGCCAACTATTCTCTTCTTTATTATCTTCTTCAATAGGTTACATGTACAGAGCCTCAAAACCCCTACTCCATAGAGAACATGACATCTGCATAGATCGCTAGATCCTCCTTCCCTGAGTAGATCTAAGCATGCAACCTCTTACAATGACTTGCACTTAGCTCTGCAAGTCTCACATAGTATGCACCAAAGCACTTACAACTCTTGATCACACAAATCCAACTCTAGCACTTAGCCACTTGTTTCCCTATATCCTCACTACATCACCTAACATCTATTTATACATACAAAATAGGCCTAAGCATGGGTGAACCCATGGGATGACATTCTCATACCTGTTACATAATCCCAAATCCCAAAAAGGGCCCTAAAAGGGGCCGAGATCCCACGATCTCCGCTTCGTCTTGCACTTTGCCTTCGACAGCCTGTTGAAGTCCCAAAATGAGGTAAAAAATGACCAAGAATCCTCAAAATATGGTCAAGGGCCAACATTGACCTTCTCTAGGAAGAAGTGGTGTTCCAATAAGATTCTGCTATGTCGAAGAACTACTAACTTGAGAAGGTGGAGTTTGTGCAATCTTCATGGAACTATTAAATTAACTAGGAAGGACAAGACCCATCCCACTTTATACCTAACTTGAGATAGCAACAATATTACCTATTTGTCCCACATGATGACCAACGAAAAGGTGTGAGGATGTGGTGACCGTACTAGTAACAACATGTGTAAGTGGTGGAGTAAAATATGGTTGACTGATACCTAATTTATCAAAAATATCACGACCCAAGGGAGTTTTCCATAAAGGAAGAAATAGAGTTCTATTTGGATCTGATATTCTAGAGGTTTGAATAGGGGTAGTGAATCCTTCACTTTGATCAGGTTTTACCGATTCCATATTTTCTTCTTCAAAATTCCTTGATGGTAATCTAGGATAATCTTCAGTTACAATTTCTCCTAAAGAATTTACTTGGACTAAAAGTGGACCAAGGGGATCAGTTAATGGTGGATTTGCAGGAGGGAAAAAACCTTCATGAACAATTGTGATAATTCCCTCAGAACGTTCAATCAAAGGAGAAGTAGCACTCCTAGTGTCAAAGTAAATTCCTTCGTCAACAATATCTCCATGAGAAGTATCTTCTGGTGAATGGGGAGGTATTGGTTGATAATATTGAAGAGGCAATACTTGCATCCTATGTGAGTGAAGAGGACCGTCACTAGACACGGTAGAAAGGGTAGAAAAGTTAAAGCTCACTATAGAAAACAAACAACACTCACCTAACAAAATATGAAGCAAACCATGCAATTTTTTTTTTCACAGTGAATGCACTAGTTGGTGATGAAACCCAACATCATGAGAGCAATGTAAAAAGGGTCAGGGTAGAGTGGGTGGACTAGTTACATTGGAAACCTACTAACAAACTTACTCCCTGGTGTAAGTTCCCGCACATAATAACTGTGGGTTACTCTCAAGGGAGCCCGAGTGAGTTTGACCAATGTCTGACCCAGATACAATAGAGACGTTCCCCTCTGCCATCACCTTGTCTAAAAGCCCTAAATATTATGGCCTCTAAGGTTACCAGTTACAACACCCAAGCCCGAGGAAATAGTCGATAATCGAGTATACACGCAAGGGCAGGGTCAAAACCCGAAATCCCCTTGAGAGGTGCCTCAAACTGAGGTAATACCTCTCAAGTGTTCCCCAAGTGTCTAACGACACCATTTGTAATACGTGTAGACCACTCCACCAAGACCAGTGAAGTGATGTTAGTTACTCTGTTGATACCAATGTGACTTCATGATTTACCCTTGTGTGAGAAGGGTTTCCTAGGACAAAGATGTGGCAATTGGATTTAGCTCCATAACAAAAGATTCAATGTTGGTTTACAACTTTGGAGAGTTATTCTCACTACATATTCCAAAGCTCTACACCTAAGATAATGTTGGTGTGCTACCAGATAAACAATATCGAATGAATTTTATTATCGCTTAGTTTTAAAGGATGTTGTTTTACTCAAAAGGATGCGGAAGTGAAACTGATGATGTTTGACCTTGACTCAAAATATCATCCAATAAGATATGAAATGCAATTTCTATTCGATGAATCCTAATTACACGAGAGAGAGAAGGTACTTTATTTTGAAACACAAAACTCAAAATAAAATTCTTTTCAAGATAGATCCCAATATTTTCACAAAACAATCAATGACTCAATGATTCTAATTCAACCTAAAAGTCTAAATGCATAAGCTTTTTCCTCTTGATTTAGATTGCAAATGGATGCAATTCCACCTATGTTCTTTCTTTTTTCAATTAATATGAAAGTTTTCAAGGAAAGAAACAAAATATTCTTCAAGGGAAAAATACACATCCACAAATCAAGACACAACAGAAAGATACAATAAAAATTCCCACAGTGATATTTCCAAAACTACAAAGATATTTCAAACTCAAAGAAAAAGATAAAAATCTTATTTTTTTCAAAACAAAATCCTTAACAAAAACGATAATAAAAAACCATTGAATAAATCACTTTAACAAAAGAAATTAAGGGCCAACTGAGAGACACTAAAAGACCAAACTAGATATTACACCTCTTTAAGATATAGGAAAAAAATTACCAAAGAAAAATCCAAGCAATCATGAATAAATTGAGACAATGATAAAAAATAGGCTCTGCGACTACTACGAAGACTGTAAAGCAAACCTAAGATTCACAACAAAGTTTAGATCTGAGACTTAGGTAGGAAAAATTCAAATAAAATTTGATTTTCCAAGAAGTGTCGGAGGCTATTATGGCACACAGAGAGACAATCCAGAGTGTCACATGCTGAAAACTATGAATAGTGCGATAATGTCGCACTGGTTCTCAAAGGCAGGGTACACCAATCAAGAAAATCTTAGAAAAAACAAAAAACTAAAGATTTCCAGTGACTTTCAGGGTTGACTAATCACACAATGTCAGGTGAAGACTCAAATATCTAAAGCAATGCAAGGTAGCAAGGCTAAGAGAACAAATCTAAGGGAAATGATCCCATTGGAGTCGCCAATTTTGTTACTAGAAAAATTGGTCTGTGTGGACACATGCTAATCTCCCTAGACTCAGAAACCAAGAATAGAACAAAACAAACATAACATAGAACTTTCTCTATGTTGTTATAATCAAATTACCAATTAGCAAAGGTTTCATACCTTGTAATCGACTGCTTTCCTCGCTAGTTATATCTTCTAGCCGCTTTGTCGTGAGACTTATGTATGATAACTTGCAAGAAACACACGCCAACAAAAGTGAAAGTAACAAGTATAATTTG
>CBVK0102248185.1:0-11978 GCA_900067695.1 Picea abies
AGAGTTTCTTGGAGTGATAATAGAATGAATATACATATAATAGAATGGATTATGGGGTGTCTTTTATCAACTTCCTTTACATTTATTATAAATGGTTCTCCCTCTAGTTTTTTAAATTCATATTGAGGCCTATGACAACAATGCCCTTTATCTTCTTTTCTCTTTTTATTAGTAGCCAAATGATTAAGTACCATGGTCAAATATGCTAGGAGAACAAGGTTAGTAAAGGGAATAAAAAAATTATAATTCACTGGTCATTTCACATCTACTCTTTGTATATGACATAATGACTTTCGGACATGGATATTTAAGGGAAATTATAAGAATTAAGGAGATTTTGGGAATTTATTGTAAAGTTACAAGTATGGAGATTAATTTGAGGAAGTCTTCTATGGTGTTCAATGAATTAGCTAAAGAAGAAAGATTCCAAATTGCAAATATTCTTCTTATGAATTAGTTGGAGACAAATACATTGAATGCATTTTCTACTAAGGGCACCAACAACCTCAGTCCCTTTCCCTTGTGATGATTTACCATCAATTCAAATATGCCAAGTATACTTAGCCATCCTCAATCGAACATTTAACTTACTAGTTGACAAGCACCATAAACTACCATGCTCTTACCAAGCCAATTGTGTCTCCACATCATAATAAAAGAATCATCATGGAAGATAAGCAATCACACCTTATAATTTTTGCATCTAGTATGCTCATTCTTCATCATAGACATATTTATGGAAGTTTAATATACTTTAGGGTTCACCCACATGAACACTTTGCCTTGCTAAATCAATCTCGAAGGCTCTGTTATGTAATTGTTTCAGGATTACTAAACACAAATACATTTCCCAATTATGAATATTTTTATTTTCTCCTCTAAAATAGATTTCCAATACCTATACTCTCATCCCATTCTGAGTTTGTAGTTGAAAGTTACATCACCTAGAAGTTAAACAACTCATGTATTTTTTGTTCTTTTGTTGGTGCAATTCAAGACCGTAGACCATCTTCCATCACCAGTGGACAAAAATTGGGAGAACTAGATTTTTTTTTGTATTGGTCGTTAATGATATTCTTATATGTGAATGCTCAACCTTGTTGGTTGGGTGTTTCTCTTGTGAACTTTCCTTGCATTTCCTCTAGAAACCCCAAGTTTTTTTTCCCACCACACCTGTGTCGTTGGCTCTTTCATTTTTTTTGGTTGGGTGCTCCTCTTGCCAACTCGGCTTGCCTTTAGGCACCCCTCTTTCCAACTTGCCTTGCAGTGCCTCTGGAAACCCCAATTTTTCCTTGCATTGGTCATTTCATTGGTCGTTGTCTCTTTTAGTTTTGTTGGTTGGGCGCTCCTCTTGCATTTGGGTGCCCATCTTGCCTTGCATTGCCTTTGGACACCCCAAGTTTTTTTCCCACCACACCTGTGTCATTGGATATTTTGTTTATGTTCGTTGGGTTCTCCTCTTGCCAACTCAGCTTGCCTTTGGACGCCCCTCTTGCCAACTTGCCTTGCATTGCCTCTGGAAACTCCAAGTTTATCTTGCATTTGGGAAATGCCAATTTTTTTTTCCCACCACACTTCTGTGGCTGTCTCTTTCGGGTTTGTTGGTTGGGAATTTCTCTTTCTAACTTGCCTTGCATTGCCTCTGGAAACCCCAAGTTTTTTCTCCCACCACACCTGTGTCGCTGGCTCTTTCAGTTTTGTTGGTTGGGCGCTCCTCTTGCCAACTCGGCTTGCCTTTGGGTGCCCCTCTTTCCAACTTGCCTTGCATTGCCTTTGGAAACCCCAATTTTTCCTTGCATTAGGGAAACCCCTAGTTTTTCTCCCACTAGACCTGTTTCATTGGCTCTTCAGTTTTCTTGGTTGGGTGCCCCTCTTGTGAACTTTTGGTTAATTTTGAATTTTGTCCCCTTTTCAAAGGCTAAGTTGTTTTGAAACTTCCACCCCTTTTGAGACTTCAACCATTGTTCAAAATTAAGGCCATTAGGACTATTTCCATGTATTTCATCGGTCATTGGCCACTTTTTAAACTTTTACCAACATCCATACTTCGAACTTAACTCCATTGGAAACTCTAAAACATCACCCATCATGCAAATTCAAACTTTGTGCCATTGGCCCTCTTATAAACTACAAGGCATTTATGGACTAGGTCATTAGGCCTCTTCCAATATTTGGACCATGTTTGAACATTAGGGCCAAATTTAACTTCAACCCATTCTTGAACTTTGGGCCATTACAAAATTTTAAGCATTTCTCCAACTTTGGCCCACTTCTAAACTTCAGGGCATTTTGGAATATTGATCTATTTTTAAATTTAATCCCCTTGGGCCATTCTAAAACATTGTTCATCGAACGATTTTAAAACTTTAGGCCATCGACACTTTTTTTAACTTCAATCCATCCTACCACTTTTTAAACTTCATCTAATAACAATACGTTGAACGTAAGCCCACTGAGCATTCTGAAACAAGGATAATGGGCCACTTTGGTATGGGAGCATTGAGCCATTTGAAAAGATTGGGATTCTTATGAACTTTTTCAAAACTTAATAGGAAGGCCATGATTTCAGCACTTGGACCTGCAACTTTACACAACTTTATGCAACAATTCAACTTATGCAACTTTACACAACTTTATGCAACTTTATGTAACTTTACGCAACATGCAACTTTATGCAACAATGTAACTTACGCAACTTTATGCAACTTTATGCAACATGCAACTTTATGCAACAATGCAACTTATCGAACTTTACACAACTTTATGCAACATGCAACTTTATGCAACAATGCAACTTATGAAACTATGCAACTATATGCAATTTATGCAACTATGCAACTATATGTGACTTATGCAATTATATGCAATTTATGAATGTTTGACCTATATCCTCCCAATGAAACTTATGAATGCAACTATATCCTCCCAATGGCTCTAAGTTCCTTCTTAGAGGCCTTGAGAGCCAACTATGATGCATAAAACCTGTGAATGGTGCCCATATGGTGTCCTAATAGCCATTATTATTATTTAAAGCATACCAATGTTGCCCATATTCTTAATTGGAGGCCTTGATCTTGGTCATTAAGCACATAAGGTTCATTTAAATCCTAATTCCCTTTTCTCCTTCCCTTGATGATGGTAGAAGCCTAAACTCCCATATGTGAAGTGAAAAAATACTAATGGTCTCCAAATCCCACCCCGAGTCCAAATATCCCTTAAACATTATCTACATGATCATTCAATGGTTAGTTCATAGACCTTGAGGCCAAATATCTCTTAAATAATATCTACATGGTTATTTGAGGCCTAGTTCATGGGCCTTGAATTTGAGAACTTTCATTGTGAGCTTAATGTTCATGTTTTCTTCCCCTAGACATGGTACAATCCTTGAGAACCATTCTTATTATGAAAAAACTATTAATGGAACCAAAGATCCCACAGAGAGGCTAAAGATTTTTACATATGTCTTGTGTTGTTTTTTTACAACTTCATCATTAAGATTAATCCTAAGAAGATTTAAATAGGACCTAAAAACCTTATGTAAACGTACCAATGGTTCCAAATGAAACTATATTGCAACTTATGCAACTATATAATCAAATATTGGTGAGTGGTCAAATGCAACTATATTGCAACTTATGCAACTATATTTCAACAATTTCGTATGCAACTATATGCAACTATGCAACATGCAACTTATGCAACTTTAAGAACTTTATGGAACTTATGCAATTGTACGCAACTTTATGCAACTTTATGCAACTTATGCAACAATGCAACTTATGCAACTATATGCAACTTATGAAACTATGCAACTATATGCAAATTATGAAACTATGCAACTATATGACAGATAGGTGTGACAATTTCAACTTTATGTAACTAAATGCAACTATATGCAACTATGTTGGTACTATATCGCAATTTATGCAACTATATGCAACTATATTGCAGCTTATGCAACTATATGCAACTATATGCAACTTATGTAACTATATTGCAACTATATTCACCTAAGAAGATTTAAATAGGACCTAAAAACCTTATTTTCTTTCCCTGACCATGGACAAGACCTAAGTTCCATACATGGTGTGAAAAAATTGTGAATGACACCCATATCCCACCCAAGCACCATAGTCTATTAAATAGGATAGATGTGTTGGTTTGAGGCCTTGGTAATGGCCAATGAGCCAAAGAAAATATGTTTAGGACCTAAGGCCCTTTTTTTCCTCTCTAGTCATGGTACACACCTTGAGAACTATTCTTATTATGAAAACGTACCAATGGTTCCAAATGCAACTATATTGCAACTATATTCTCAAATATTGGTGAGTGGTCAAATGCAACTATATTGCAACTTATGCAACTATATTGCAACAATTTCGTATGCAACTATATGAAAATATGCAACTATGCAACTTATGCAGCTTATGCAACTATATTGCAACTTATGCAACTTTATTCAACTTTATTGCAACTTATGCAACTATATTGCAACTTATGCAACTATATGCAACTTATGCAACTATATTGCAACTTATGCAACTATATGTAACTATATTGCAACTATATGAAACTAAGTGTGACAATTTCAACTTTATGCAACTATATGATGGATTGGCGTGGAAATTTCAACTTTATGCAACTAAATGCAACTATATGCAACTGTGTTTGTACAAAAAACATATATTGGCATGATAACTTATCTTCTTGTTTTAATGAGTGTAGGTACCACCAAATAGGTATCTATCAGATCTATCTTCCTCAAGTGATGATCAAGATATAGTAATAGAGGTTGAAAGTGAGACATGTTGTACTAGATCTACTGGTTCTAGATCAACTAGGTTGGAAAAGGTAAGGAAAATATTTCGTACCCGCATGCAATTTTTTATTGCCAATGGAGGGTCATGTAATTATGATGCTGAGAGAATAGGTGACATTGAGCTGCCCTTGAGGTATAAAAATCTAGTGCAATGATGGGAACCTAAGGAGCTACCTAAAGTGGACACATATTTCTTCATCGGTGGGAGGATGTATTGCATTGCTCCTTCATCCTTACATGGATTGGGGTTATTTTCCATGGATGGCATAAAGGTCAGCTATGGCACTATAACTGAATTGATGGAGTATGTCGAACCATTATACAAATACAATCACTGGTTGATGTTGGCTCAATATACGCAAAGTATGAGGAGATACGGAGTTGCTGCAAATTATATACAACTACTAGATAACAATCAAAATAAAGGGACAACTATGTATATTGATGGAAGGCCAAAAGCTACTGGAAACATTGCAGGCTTTATAAATAGTACACGACCAGTGGCAACAACTAAGAAACCGAATTGCATATTTGAGGCACGTGAAGGAAATTGTATATTTGTATGTGTAACAAAAACAATAGTTCCAGGTGAAGAGTTGTTGATCAATTACAACTTAAATCGAATAGATGGAGAGGGTGACCGTGGAAAGGCACCCACTTCGCCTCAGTAGGTAAATGTTAAATACAGTAAAAAATTATGACTACAAACTAAATTTCATAAATTTCATTATTTTGTTTTATGTTATTACTGCAATATTTCATTTTCTTAATGTTAGAGGTGAATTTCCTAACTTTTATTGATTGATTTATTGTGTCAACATCTGTCCAGGGTGACCGTGGTAGAAAATCACCCAATACATCTCTCCAGGGTGACCATGGCAAGGCACCCGTAGTGCCTCACCAGGTAAATGTTAAATATAGTAACAACTTATGACTACAACAACTAAATATATGAAATTTCATTATTTGTTTTTCTGATATTACTCCAATATTTAATTTTTTAAATGTTATAGGTGAATTTCATAACTTTTGTTGATTGATTTATTATGTCAACTTTTGTGCAGGGTGAACGGGTCTGAGTTTCACCCATTACATCCAGGGTGACCGTGGAAAGGCACCTGTAGTGCCTCACCAGGTAAATGTTAAATATAGTAACAACTTATGACTACAACAAATAAATTTATGAAATTTCATTATTTTTTTTCTGATATTACTCCAATATTTCATTTTTTTTAAGTTATAGGTGAATTTCATAACTTTTGTTGATTGATTTATTGTGTCAACTTCTTTCCAGGGTGAACATGTATGAGTTTCCCCCATTACATCTCTCCAGGGTGACCGTGGAAAGGCACCCACAGTGCCTCACCATGTAAATGTTAAATACAGTAACAACTTATGACTACAA
Source organism: Picea abies (assembly GCA_900067695.1). Classification (NCBI taxonomy): domain Eukaryota; kingdom Viridiplantae; phylum Streptophyta; class Pinopsida; order Pinales; family Pinaceae; genus Picea; species Picea abies. The sequence continues at coordinate 6,228 of CBVK0102248185.1, forward strand.
CAACTAAATTTATGAAATTTCATTATTATTTTTTTTGATATTACTCCAATATTTCATTTTTTAAATGATACAAGTGAATTTCATAACTTTTGTTGATTGATTTATTGTGTCAACATCTGTCCAGGGTGAACGTGTCTGAGTTTCACTCGTTACATATCTCTAGGGTGACCGTGGAAAGGCACCCGCAGTGCCTCACCAGGTAAATGTTAAATACAGTAACAACTTATGACTACAACAACGAAATTTCTAAAATTTTGTTATTGTTTTTCTGATATTACTGCAATATTTCATTTTTTTAATGTTAGAGGTGAATTTCATAACTTTTGTTGATTGATTTATTGTGTAAACATCGGTCCAGGCTCCCATAGAGGATATTGATGAGGACGAAATATATTATTCGACAAACCCAATGACAACTGTAACAAAGACCTTGAAGAAGGCTAACATGGAATATCTAGGTTTGATTAGCAAAATACCCCTGACACAGGAGGACAGTGCAAGAATTGTAGAGCTACAAACTACAATAACTAATTATGGGGTAAGTGGCATCTTTACATATTTTTATTAGCTATGACAAATTCATATCTGTTTTTTAGTTTTATATTTTGTATATGATCTGATAAAGATAGGTTTTATGTTTGTAGGAGTTTTTAAACCCCGTGCGTGGGGAAAATGTAGATCCTGCAACTACTATAGGTAGCAGTGAGGGTCCAATGCAGAAAAAAGGTCGACATAGCAAAGTGAAAGTGAGGCTTTTTGAGCCTCCTGAGGTTCCCCTCGAATCCATTGATGAGCGAGGTGATTTTGACCGGCATGACATGTCGGAGCATGATGAGCCAGAGCCTGGGACTCCACATGATGACTCCGGAGAGGAACATAGTGTAGGTGTACATGATACTATTCTGCATGGAGCAGAATGAATTAAAAGCATCATATCACTATATGTCACCTTTCTGGTGGATGACGCATGTGTTTTGATAAAGATTCAGAAGATTGTAGGTAATTGTCCCATTAATTGATTCATTTTTTTAGTGAAATTGAAATGGACATTTGTTGAGATTATTAATTGATTAATGGATAACACGTTACTACGGGAAACAATGTTTTCTATAAAAACTTACATGACAAAGAATTGGAGTTGTTTGGACCCACCATTTGCACACGGTGGAATGGTCAAGATAGAAAAAAGAAAGATGATTTAATAGAGCACATGGTGAACTTGTTCGGAAACACCTTCAGCAAGAAAGTGGTTACAAAGTTAGCTAGTGAGAATTTAAAATACACCAGGGCCTAGTATAGGGATAAATTGCAAATAGACCTAAAGCACTAGTGCCCTCCCATGGTTTCTGAGAAAGAGTGGAAGGCGCTAATATAGGATGCAAAGGAGAAATTGTTTAAAAAACAAGGACGACAACCACGAGCTGGTCAAGCAAGGTACAACACATGTCATATTATCAGTGAAATATGAACATTTATATTTTTCTTTCATGTTTTAAGTAACAATTCCGATATCTAATTTTTTTCAAAAATTCCATATGTAGGATACCAGACACATCCAAAGAAAGAAAGGCCTGAGTAGAAAAACATGACCAGCATAAACTAGGCTAGGGTGGCTACGGAAAACTCAAAGCCCGAATAATAAGATTTAAATGATTAACCGTGGTTAATATTTATTTAATAGTAGCAAAAAAAATATGTTTTTGTTATTGGTATTTTTAATGGTGTTATGCATTGTAGTTAAATATGTTTGACACTGCTACCATGGAGGAGGACCTGAAGCTTGGTTACAAGCATAGTTTTAAAAGTTGCATTGAATATAGAAAAATCTTGGGCCAGACTCCTATCTCCCCAACCACGCAGGTAAATCAAATGAATAAGTAAACTGCAGTAGCATGCTTGTAAAGTCTTTTCATATTTTATTATATCACCCTTAGTTAAGAATTTATGTTTGTTTTCAAGAAACAGTGCTATCGGAATAGTGAATCAAGCGGTATTCAACAAACACCACATCATACAAGGATCCACATGTCCAGTGATACTGAAGAGAAGAGTACCCATTCCGGTATGTATGCTTCAGAATTAGAAATATTTACTATGATTGTAGATATTTATTTCCTGACTTACACTTATATATTATCTTCTCAAAATTGAAGAGCATGTAGCTCAGGAGGGTGAAATGATAGAGAAACCAAATGGACAGGAAATTAAAACAATGAATTATTTATTTCAATTATATTTCAACATATCGATATGATCATTTTCGTTGTTCTAGTTCACATCCTTGAACAAATTCCAGCTAACCCTTCTCAACGACGTACCAGAAGTATGGTAACTGAGCACACACAAACAATAGAAGGACAGGGCACACGAAATACAATGTCCTTAGATGATGATGATATCCCAATTGTCATTTTTATGAATGAAAAAAAATGTAAATAAAAGAAAAATTAGATGTATAAATTCAAGACCTGTTTTTGGATCTTTATTGATGTTTATATGTTCATATGTTTTTATGACTATCCTAGTTATTCATTAATGTATATATGTTTTCTATATAGATAAAAACATTTGTTGGGTATGGGAAAATGAGGGCGATGTGAGGGGGGGTGGAGGGGCCATATGAGCTTCCACCTTCACATGGTTGGCCTTTCTTAGTAGAGAATAACCTATTCTTGAAACAAAGATAAGCTCATTAAGGTATGCAACAACTTAATTTTTTTTTAGAGTATTTTACATAACTAAATGCATGCTTATTTGCTTATTATAAATTATTTACTCATATAAAAAAAATTTCTTTTATGATTCATGAAGGTCTTGGTGATTGAAATGCTTCTCGTTGACAACTCTTATCAAGTTGTATAGGCTAATGGATCTAGAAAAAGAACAATGAAAAGGTAAGGGTTTTGATGTGTTTTTAAAAGTAGGCTTTATACTAGTAAAAGTTCACAATCCTCATGAATATGTAGATATTGATATATATGCCAAGTTCTATGTGGTGTTTTGGTTTACTTGTAGTTTTTTTATAAAGAAGTATAACTATTTTAGAGAACCCCCATATACAAAGTATTTATCCATATCCTCATTGTGGAAAATAAATTAAAAAATCCCCTTCACTTCATTCATTTCCATAATCCTAACCTTATTGCTATCCCTAGTCCAAATACTAGTTCCTATTAAACAATGTATGAAGCTAATCCCAATAATCTAGACCCCTCCTCTCATCCCACATGTTAGTGCAAGTATTATAAGGCTCCAAAGGACACTACTACAAAATGTTTATTCTTATAATAATAATTCACATCCAAATCCTTGTACATAGATGAGAAATCCCTTGATGATCCTATGGTACACTAATATTTGGACACTTCTCCCCAACAAAAAATAGTCCCTATTACAAACTCTATTGAAAATGATCCCTCATTACTCATAATGACGAATGAAATTTATTCCCCTCTCTAAGTCTCGTTTTTACTCATAATTGTTAGATCAAAGACCAAGTTGCCACTATAATCGTTGACAATTGTAACCAAAATAATCGCATTTTCCATCACTCCTCACCCCTCTCCTTATCATTGGGGGTTTGTACAATAGGACGAAACTCATCTTCTCATTAATAAACATTGTGGAGTCACCCTTGTCATAGGGATTTTTCAAGAGATTGTTGAATGCTATGTATCTCACCTTGATTACTCTAATTTACTCTTGAACATATAATATGAACAACAATGAAATGCTTTATAACATGTCCATTGTTCCTATTTGGAGTTTTTTTGGGCTATCTTAGACTTCCCATTATCAAATCTAGCCACTTCTTACCTGGTAGCACCCAATATTACCTAGTTCTCTCCTTGTCTTCTTCCTCTCCTAGTGTTCCATGCTCTCCTACATACTCTTACTCTTTTCCTAGCCCTTAAAATGCTTGGGGAAAGTATTGCCTCTCCTCCTTATCATTTCTTCCTTACACCCCTTTTTCTCCATTTATATTTGGTCATAATATCTATGGGTCCCTTATAGGTGATTATCTCAAGAAATACCCTACTTGAGATAACCTCTAACTAGTTAGGATCAACAATCACTTCTTTGGTCAATTTTCAAAGATTTCCCCCTTAATGGTCACATTCCATAGCTTGCAAATATGGAGCCCCTCCCAATGGTCTCATCATATCTTCCTTTGATCCTCTCTCCTCCACTGGTACTATTGGTATTTTTCACCTCTACGCTTGCATTGAACTTAGGTTGATGCATGTCGCCTCCTACGCTTGCATAATATACCCCATTGATGCATGCCACCTCTCATTCTTGCACAAAATCTAGGCTACCATGTGTTGTTTTTGTGCTTTTGATGACTCTATATTACTGTTTTATGATGCCTATTATGCTCACACTCTCCAGATTATCGTATGTCACATGGGACTCATGCTATGTCCTTGACTAGTGGATGGCTCCTTAATGACTATAGAAATCATAGAACAATGAATGTCATTTGTTACGCTCACCTTACCTCCAAGTTGCCATATGTTACATTTATTCTTGTGATAACCCTATATTAGAGTGTGTTTCCTCTCTCACTCATGTTCGCTCTTAGTTGGTTTATGTCAAGTCACGCTTTTTTTCAATGTCATGCCAGTGTCATCAACTTCTGTCTCTTTCCTTTGTTATAACTACCATAACACCACAACCTCCCATCTTTACCATTTTATCTATCCTCCATCCTTTCCATAAGAGAACATGTTGCTAACCCTACTTCACTTGTGGTAAGATGCCAACCTCTGTGATGTAGGTATCTAGCTAAACATGTTCTTTCATTGTTCATTACTCATTCTTGGAAATGAAAGTATGTATTAGTCTACCCCCTGTATATTGAACATATTCATGATGTACCCAAAATTTTGGACCTCATTATTATTGTCCTTTTTGTATGCTCCAACAATTGTGCAAGTGACATTCACAGGTATCTTCCTATTATATTAGTAATATTCCTCTTATTATTATCAAGGAAGGAGTTGATAACTAGCCCTTATATACACTATGCCTAAATTATCGAGGCATCAAATAACATTATGTTTTTACAAGAATATATGAGTTAATGTCATAAGGACCCTTTAGGTTCGTAAGAGTTTCCAATTCTTCAAGTTGTTAAGAGTTTCCAATTCAGAACATAGAAGAAAATTGACCAATAGCTTATACATAGGTGATGAAAGAGATTTTAAAACCTTTTCATAAATCACAACCTTTTTACTGATGGTGTCTTCATGGGTTCAAAAAATTATTTTACAAACCTAACAATATTTCTACCTTTCAACATTCTCATGAACCCTTGGGTTTACCATTACTCCTTGTGGGTCATAAATTTCCACTCACCAAATTCATACAAATTGAAATTTTTGTCACTTGCACAAGCCTATATGACATCAGTACAAATATATGAATTCAACTAGGAGTAGACCTTTTCCATTTCAAGTTGATGATCCCCATCAACTTTGGGACTCAATGTCTCTTCATTAAATTCTCCTTCTAATGAGGATGGCATAGACAACTTCAATTGATCCACATAAACATTGGAATATTTTCCCATATATGGTGACCAATCCAAGCAAATAGTTTTTATTCATTCTTATCCAAAATGTCTAGATTATCATTTTATATCCTTGGGATACCCATGAAAGTGTAAATAAAGGATAGAATTATCTTCAACTTATATCCATTATCATCTAGAGTGTGGATCTAGGTATCTTGAGAATCTATTATATC
>CBVK0102248213.1:0-26299 GCA_900067695.1 Picea abies
ATAATATGAGATACATTGAGAAAAGAACATCGAATAGTAAATGAGAGAAGTTTGATACAAGTCATGAGAATCCTAAAACAAGTATCAAGTGGAAGGAAGGGATAGACCTTAAAGACAATGAAATACAAGTAGCTTTAACACTCAGTGCCTTTGTTGGTGTAAATATTATTTCAGTTCATGAAGTTTCAAAAGCTCTTGATACAACAAAATATAGAATTATTGAGTTAGAAACAACCCTGGAGACTATCAAGGATGCCATGGAAATAAATATTAGGAAATATATACTAGGAATAAAATGCATCCATAGAGATGAGATAGAAAAGAATCCTCATATCCAAGAAATAGAGCTAAAAGAAGAATTCAATGAAACAACATACCTCAACTAGAAGGGACATCTAGATGTGATATAGGATCTTTTCCTCAGTGTGACTTATTAAAGAATTGTATTAAATGAGCATAAACAAAAATGCACCATAAATAAGGAAAGATCAATGATAAAGATGAGCATAAACAAAAATGCACCATAAATAAGGAAAGATCAATGATAAAGAGACATAAGCATCAGATCTAAACACAAAAAAATGATAACAGAGTTCATACCTGGTGGACTACGTCTTCGGGTCCTTCTCTCTAATGTGTAGGCATTTTTATCAAATCAACAAAAGAATTTGGAAAAATACATAAGTATACCTCATTTTGGAGTTAAGCTCCAGAAGCTTTTCTCAGATTGGAAAACGAGCAACACCACTAAATTCGTGGTGTCGAATTACCCAAAAATGAATTTATCCACGCCTTGATCTGAGTCTGCCAGTCTTAGGCCCATCAAAAATCTCATCTTGATTTGTGTATCTCCAATTTGCATTAACGACTATACTCCTACATCATTTTTCATTCCTAGTACGGACTGTCGTGCACCCTACCCTACCCCATGCACTCAAGAAATTCCATTTTTAAATAAAAAAATGTGGGTGGAGTTAACAATGTGGCCGTTTGTCCCATTGGTTGGAAGATGTGTATTAAGGCGAGTTGTTGCAGATGTCCTGCAGTCAAACCAACAAGCCTCCCATTTTTGTACACTTTAGTTGCAGTCGTTACCAATAGTGGCGCCAAGTTGGTGGACTGTTTTCAAATTTAGTGGAATGTTGCTAAATGTTGCGGAGGTTGGTCAGATTTGGAGGGATATGTGTTAAAATGGAATATTGGGGTTTTCTGTCAACCAACCCCACTATTTTTTCTTATTTTTCAGTTGTTGGCCCTCGCTAGGAATTTTCGCACTACCACATGGCAACCCATGACTAGGTCACATGGAAACCATTCATTTTCCCATGTCACCTCTCTGCACAGTCACTCCCATGTCACTTCTACCTATTCATATTGCCACATCACCTATTGGGTGGTTGTGTTAGAGATAATTCTTGTCTCGAGAGCATCCAGGTCTACAAGTTGCACAAGAAGCGCCCAAGAACAACGCGAAAGGCCCACTGTTCTGGTTACGATTCAAGTGAGCGGGTGAAAGGGGGACAACCTCTTTATAATAGTAAATAATATCTGGTCCATCCATATGAAGTACGCATGGCACGTATCTACGCCATGTCGACGTTCGAGAGTTCACGCGATAAGATCTCCTTGTCGCTTCACCTCTCGAAACCCCAAATCTCGAAGCTCCGAAGCTCCCAGAGTCGGGCCCATGGTTTTGGTGCCTGGTCATCAAGAAGGAGGCCTAGAGGAGGGGCGTTTACATTTATCATTTGTCCACCTCAGCCCTCCATATTTCCGAATCAGTCCTGAACCGTCAGATTAGTGGGGGGGCGCATGGCAACCGTTAGGGTCTCCCAGCATTTTGCCCATCATGATTTAGGGGAAGGAAGACCTGCTCCTCTCTTATCCATGACTTCCAGGTGCCATCGGACTCAACCTCAATCCTAGTCTATGCTTGGAGTAAATGACAGCTAGAAGGGTCGGCTGAAGCCTCCCATCGTTCATTAAGTATGAGGTATGGAGGGTCTGGCGATCAGTCTGCTCGAAAGGGTCCTACATACCCTCTTTTCCAGGAGGCCAGGTCAAGTTCTCAGATGGAGGAGGTCTGCACATGCTAGCTCAGCCTTTAATGGCTCAGCTACTCCCCTTGGAGCAGCCATGCGCAGTCAAGGTCGTGTATGACAAAGAAAATCTGTCTGAAATTTGACTGAAGGGACACAGAACCTTGGGCGACGAGCATGCCTCTGTTAGGTGAATTTTGCTGAGTATATAGACTCAGTCTTTGTATTTTGTAAGGGATCGATGGTAGAGTAGAGCTCCCTACAGTAAATTTTTAACTGATATTCTAGTTTGTGGGTTATGCATCTGTATATGAGATATCTTGTTTTATGACAGACATTTTTTCTTACTCCATCTAATTTTCGTCTCATGCTAAGAGAGCTCGCGATTGAATGATTTGCGCGAGCTATTGTAGTTATGTTATGATAAAATATTTATTGTTGCATTATCGCATTCTTTGGCTTTGCGTTTGAATGTAAGATGATATTGCATTTGGACGTCTTCTTCCTCAGCCTGTTAGAAACCTGATGTTAGTAACAGACCTCTGCTTTTCTCTTATATAAGTCTTCCACCTGTTCACCATTTACTACATCTCACTGTCTGAAGTTTACGCAAGACCTCACTTTCTCATGCATACCTGCAATAGTTTCAGAGTTGGAACGCTATTGGTTTGAGTTTCCCACCATTGGATCACCCATCTATGAACAACCGTGACATAAAATTGATGGGCATCGGGCTCTGCTCTTGATGGCAATCCGGGAGTGACTTTCAACGCCAACATTTCTGGCGCCATTGTCGGGGATGAAGTTGAAGATTTTCCCTGGGCATAATGACAATGAGCTTCTGATTCTAAGGGTGCATCAAATATCAGAACCCTTGAAGATTTCACTTGCACCTGGCGACTCCTCTGAGGTCATTACACCCGGTAATTCCTCTGTTGCAGTGCCTCTGGATACACCTAGTAGCACTTAGGAGACACAAAGCTCAGTTCCAATCTTTGATGGTGAATGAAGACTGGACACACTCATTATAAATAGAATTCACCTGGCGACTCCACATTTAAAGACTCCACCGGAGGGGATTCTGTTGACAGAAGGAAGTCCATGTCGATGGGAAAGACTAAGTATCAGTTTATGAGCTTACTACATGAAGTTCTGTATTTCTTTATCGGCTCATTCTTCTCTTTCCCTTCATTTATAGAGAATTTTTTCCTCTGCTTTGTACATTCTGATGTCCCTGAGCCTCCTCTTACCCACTCAGCCTTGGAACAAGAAAGCATACCCTCTTCTTGTGTTGTAGATACTGATCTTGTGCCTTCGCCTCTACCTATCCTTAAATATGAGATTTGTATCACACCTCCTCTTCGAGTCAAATGCCCTTGTAGTCTCGAGGAGGTTGAGGATAATTCACAGTCTTCTCAGACCTTGTTACCCCCTATTTTTCCTACTGAGCCCTCCCAGCCTCTCGTTGAATCCCATGATCAAACCACCGCTTTTCAAGTCAAAATCAGAAATAGGTTGTTTAAACCTCTGCAGCTGCCATATCACCTTAACCCTTATCCTCATGATTTCTTTGAGTATCTTCCTCAATTTTCTGGGGAAGGTCATGTTACAGCTGAGAAGCATATGGAGGCCTTTGAGACCCTTATTGATCAGTTTGAGATCATTCACAAGGATGTTTTCATGAGGATGTTCTCACGTTCCCTGTCGGGAGATGTTGCAGCGTGGTTTAGATGTCTGGAGACCAGTTCTATTGGTTCCTGGACCGAACTATACCATGATTTTTTTAAAGTTTCGGGTGAGAACAAGTCCCTTGATCAATATTGGTTCAAGTTTAACACCTTGAGGAGAGGGGAAGATGAAGCCTTGGTTATTTTCAACATAATATTTTTTAGTGCTTATCATACCATGCCTGTAGAGATCAGACCCATAGAGACTGTTGCTATGGTATACTATATCATGGCTCAGCATCTAGAGCTAGTCTTCCTCCTAAGAGAGAGGAAATCCTCATCATTGATACATCTGTTTGAGGATGATATAAAGGTTGAAGAAAACATCATGGCTAGCAGGTGGACTCATAAGCAAGAAGATTTGCATATACAAGAGGAAGAAAACTATCAGTCTGTTTCAGAATCTGAACAAGGATATAGCAATTATGGATCAGATCTGGAACAAGAACCAAGAAATAGTCATTATGACCTAGATCCTGCTGCTCCTTTATTTGAATATCATCTTTTTGGGGTAAAAGCCACAGTTGTAGAAGATCCAAAGTGGTTTTCCCATAAGGGGGAGGGACATTCTTTCGTGAGTAGAAATCTTTTTGCAGAAGAACATATTGGTCTTCTGAAGTGACCAGGATTCTCTCATAATTCTCATGATCCCGTGGCCATATGCATGGAGTCCTACATTTTAGATTTTTTGAAATGTTCTAATAACATAATTCCAACAATACTCACAGGTGAGTATTGTTCTACGAAAGATTTCCAAGAGCACATTATAGATCATGTTCCTTTATTAATTAAGGAAATGCCATGGGTGGAAATCAACTCTACTAGGCTTGTAGGAAGCACAAAACAACATAAAGAGGAAGGTAGACAACTCATCTCCTATCCAGAGATTGTTTGTGGGCAGGTGTCATCTGGCATTGGTCGGCCTGCATCTGTCCTCCACCCACTTCTGCACTCTAAAGGCAATGAAGAGGATTTTCCAATCTTCATGGCAGACACTCTAAGAAACTCTTTTGAAGAGATTATTGAAGATCTCTTCGATGCGTTGGCATCTGCCCCCAATGAGCCTGTTGTCTAAAAATTAAACGAAGAAGCCATTGTGGAAGAGGATTGTTTTTTCTTCCTTCACGAGATTTCCCATGATGTATTTACATTTGGGATTGAAAGGGAGGATCGGGAGACCGTTCCCTGTTCACAAGATGGGGAAGTGCACGAAGAAGATGAGGAAGAACCAGAAGAGTAGCTGAGAACATATTTCATTCCAGAGCCAGTCAGCAAGCAGCCACTGCCTGAGATCAGTGAGCCTACTTCAGTTATTCACCCACCTGTGCTTATCAGAGATATTCGGCCATGTGTGAACAATTGTGTAGCAGAAGAGGTTGTCTGTCACCAATTTCCTGGAATTGGCCACTCATTCAATGACCCTGTCAGCAAATACATGGAGTGGCATTTCCCTTATGCTTTGGAGCCGCCATATCCCATCTCAACTTCAGCTTGTAAGGAGAAGTTGAAGAGTGTAACCATTCTGCTGTCACGGTTACATCAACTGTTTGTGATCATTGACAGAAGGAAAGAGCTTCCCTTCATGAAGTTACTTGATTGGCTATGGTGGAAGTCTGCTTTCACCTAGACCCATGTAAAGTATTTTATTAGTTTAGGACTGTATATAAATAAGCTGCTTTGAGCACGTAGCTTTGTTTACTTTGCTTTACTTTTCGGCCTATATTTTCAGAAGTTGGTGTTTTGAGCTTGACTCCATAGCCCAACAACAAGGCACTAAAGCTGCGGAATGAGTTCTTCGAGCATCACAAGGATGACTCTATCCCCCATGGAGCCTAATGTTAGCGATAATTATTGTCTTGGGCTCAAGAGCATCCAAGTATGCAGGTTCTGCAAGAAGCGCCCAAACACAGTGGGAAAGGCCCCCTGTTCTGGCTACGAGTCAAGCGAGCAGGTGAAAGGGGGATAGCCTCTTTATAATAGTAAATAATATCTAGGCCGTCCATCTGAAGTACGTGCAACACGTATCTACGCCATGTCGGTGTTTGGGAGTTCACGTAGTAAGATCTCCTCGTCGCTTCACCTATCAAAACCCTGAATCCTGAAGCTCCGAAAGCGCCCAGAGATGGGCGCATGGTTTTGGTGCCTGGTCATCAAGAAGGAAGCCTAGAGGAGGGGTGTTTAAGTTTATCATTTGGCCACCTGGGCCGGACATATTGCCAAATCAATCCTGAATCATCAGATCAGTGGGGGGACACGTGGCGACCGTTAGGGTCTCTCGGCATTTTTACCACCATGATTTCGGGGAAGGAAGACCTGCTTCTCTCTTATCCGTGACTTCCAGGTGCCATTGGACTCGACCTCAATCCTGGTCTACGCCTGGAGTAAATGACAGCCAGAAGGGGCGGTTGAAGCTTCCCATTGTTCATTAAGTATGAGGTATGGAGGGTCTGGAGATCAGTCTACTCGAAAGCATTCTGCGTACCCTCTTTTCCAGGAGGCCAGGTCGAGTTCTCAGCTAGAGGAGGTTTTCACACGCTAGCTAAGCCTTTAATGGCTCAGCTACTCCCCTTGCAGCAGCCGCGTGCAGTCAAGTTCGCGCATGACAAAGAAAATCCATCTGAAATTTGACTGAAGGGACATAGAACCTTGGGCAACGAGCACGCCTCTGTTAGGCAAATTTTGTTAATTATATAGACTCAGTCTTTGTATTTTGTAAGGGATCGATGGTAGAGCAGAGCTCCCTACTGTAAAGTTTTAACTGATATTCTAGTTTGTGGGTTATGCATCTGTATATGCGATATCTTGTTTTATGACAGACAGTTTTTCTTACTCCATCTAATTTTCGTCTCATGCTAAGAGAGCTTGTGATTGAATGATTCACATGAGCTATTGTAGTTATGTTATGATAAAAGATTTATTGTTGCATTATTGCATTCTCTGGCTTTTCGTTTGAATGTAAGATGATATTGCATTTGGACGTCTTCTTCCTCAGCCTGTTAGAAACCTGATGTTAATAACAGACCTCTACCTTTCTCTTATATAAATTGTCCACCTGTTCACCCTTTACTACAGCTCACTGTATGAAGTTTACGCAAGACCTCACTTGCTCATGCATACCTGGCCTAGTTTCAGAGTTGGAACGCTATTGTTTTGAGTTTCTCACCATTCGATCACCCATCTATGAAAAACCGTGACATAAAACTGATGGGCATCGGGCTCTGCTCCTGATGGAAATCCAGGAGTGACTTCTGACACCAACAGGTTGTATGGATGCCACTTGACTGAATAGACTACCAAGTGGTGCTTTTCCATTGGTCCATGGATTGATCAGAAAAGGCCAAAAATGAGTGACATGTGGCAACCTTTGGTGCTGCCACATCATCATGTTGACATCATCACGACACATATCACCCTATACACGTTCCATGTACTTTATATGGATGTTCACTTCAACCATACTGATGCTAACATCAACAGTATAGATGTTGACTCATCCCTTCTCACTCGGCTAGGTTGACCAAAACTTTGACCGTGAATATCATTTGATCCGTAAATCCATTTGATGAGTCGTTTATGTCATTGGAAAGCTTGTGATGTGTTATTTGCAATGATACTAATTTCACTAGATTTTGAGGACTTTGAATGTTTTCCCTTTCTCTGTCTACTGAGGCCATTTTCAGTTTTTTGAGGTGCTTTTGTGAATTCTAGGTTATTCTTAGAAATCTCTAGATCATTTTTGGATCACGCCTTCCCATTGAGATCTTTTTGGACCACAAAAATATTTCATCAATCAATAGATAAGTGATTGAAGACTTCCCTCACCTTGTCCTTCTCAATCCACTTTGCTTTTCTCGGATGTGTTCCCTTTAAGCCCACTCAAAGATAATCAACATAACCCCTGTGTGAATTCCTCGTCCTTCTATCTAGGATGATATCTTTCTTCAACTCATCTAATTTCTTAGGGGAAAACTCATCAACCGAAGGCAATGAAACTTCCTCACCTTTATCCATGATCATGGGAGGCTAAAGAAGTTTCAAGTTTTCCACGTTTACAACAGATTAAATCTACATATAAGGTGGAAGATCTAAATGAAAAGCATTTGTGTTTCTTTTCTCCAAAATAGTGAAGAGTCCATATCAGATAGGCTTGATTTTCTTGCCTTCACCCTTCAACCACTCCTTGTTGATGTGAATCCATACTTGTTCTACAAGATGTAACTGATGATCATCCCTGTGTTTGTCATGTTGAGCTTTCTACTCTGCTTGACATTTCTCCAACTTCTCTATGACTACTTGGTGCACTTGTTAGATCATTTGAATAAACTTGTAGGCCATATGTTCATTTATTTCTTCATTGGAATCAACATCTTTCCAATACATCAAGTCCAAAGGAACCTTATGCAAATACCCAAAACATGTGTCGAACCGCAAACACTAAGTGGAAGAATGTAAGGCTCGATTGTAAGCGTGTTGTACATAGGGTATTTGTTCATCCCGTAACTTGGGATGCTTGCTGGAGTATCCTTGAATCAAAAGTACCACTATTTGGTTAACAAACTTTGTCTTTCCATTAGTTTATGGATGGAAAGAAGTGCTCCTATTCAACTTGGTGTCCATCATCCTCCACAATATTGTCCAAAAGTCTCCAAGGAATCGAGTATCGTGATCTGGGATAATGGATGTGGGTACCCCAAAGTGAACCCAAACATAATGAAAGAAGAGATTAGCAGTCTGCTCAACATTGATCTTATTTTTACATGGCATCAACATACACATCTTACTAAACCTATCCACTACTACATACAAATAGTCATGACCCATTTTTGACATTGGTAAACCCCCTACAAAATCCATGGGGATAATCTCCCATGGATGGGATGGAACAGGAAGTGGTGAGTATAGCCCCAATTTTCTATTAGTGGGCTTACAATTCGAAAAAATCATAGACCCCTTTACATATTTAGTTACAATTGATTTCATCTGAGGCCAGTAACAAAATATTTTCATATGAGCCATAGTTTTTCCTACCCAAAAATTCCCAGATACGAGAGATTTTTGAGCTTATCATATTACATGGATTCGTTCACTTATAGGAATACATAGCTTTCCAATATTGTAGAGTAGTTTTCCCTACATACAATAGTTTTTTACCTATGCACCATGGGTTATCTTTTCAAATACCTCTTTAAAATCTTCATCAACCACATATTGTTCCACATAACTATCATGAGATAAAGAAGCATTCTTCAAAATAATAGAAGCGACAATAGTAGGTCTAAAAATCATATCAACTACCTTGTTACTTGTACCCTTTTTGTATTTGATTATGAAATGAAAATGTTGAAGAAAACCCATCCACCTATAATGTTGATATTGTTGTAGATTGGTTTCTTCTTGGAGATAGTATAACGACTGGTGATCTATATGTATGATTGGTTCCTTCCCTAACAAGTAGTGATTCCATTTATTTACACTTTGAACTAATGCATACAACTGTTTATCATATGTAGTATAGTTAACAACTTCATTAAAAAAATTAGAGTGGTAACATATAGGCTTACGATATTGCATCAATACTTCACCCATGGAGTATCTGCTAGCATCTTTCTTGGTTTGGAAAGGCTATTGAACATTCAACAATTCTAATATTGGTGTGATATTGATCTTTTCCTTCAAAGTGTTGAAGGCCTTTTGTTTCTTTCCTCCCGATTGAAAAGTGTTCTTCATACTCATTAGGGCATGTAAAGGAGCTACAATAAATGAGAAGTTTGAAATGAATCTCCTCCGGTACTGGACTACACCCAAGAAGCTTCAAATTTTGGTTACATTTTTGGGCTCAGGACAATTCACAATTACATTAATTTTGGAAGCATCTATTTTCAATTGTCCTCCTCCTAGAATATGACCTAAGTACACTAGTGCAATCTTGAAAAACTCACATTTGTACTATTTTACATACAAATTTTCCCTTTGCAAAGTATCTAATATTTGCTTTACATTCCTTACATGTTCACCCCAAGTCCCACTAAATGTAAGAATTTTTTCTAAATACACAATTACAAAATAATCTAGGAATGACATGAATACATCATTCATCACATGCATGAAGGTCTTCGTAGCATTAAAAATCCCAAATGGCATAACTAATCACACAAACAATCCATGTTTGGTTTTAAAGGAATTTTTCCATGCACCTTGTTCTGCAACCCTAATATGATGGTATCCACTGTGCAAATTCAACTTAGCTAAATAAACAACATTATTTAATTGATCAAGTAAATTATCTATAATAGGAAGAGGGTATCTAGTTTTCACCGTCATTTTGTTAAAGGATAGATAATCAAAACACTTTTTCCATGTGCCACCCTTCTTTGGCACCATCACTATCAAAGAACCATAAGGAGATGAACTGGGTTTGATGACCCCTTGATCCAATAAGCCTTGTACTTGATTTTTGATCTATGTCATCTCTACAACTGACATTCTGTACATGCCCACATTAGGAAGAGGAGAATATTGTTGATGATGTATTTCATGTTGGATTTCCCTCTTAGGAGGTAATCCATCTGGTTCCTTAAAAATGTCATCATATATAGAAACAATATCAATTAATTATTTCTTATGAGAAGGATCACAGCATTGGAAGGCATCATATGTTCCGACGTCATTTTCCCTTATGACCTTGAGTACATATCTCTCATTAGTGTTTATGAGTGTTTTTGTCTATCCTGCACTAACAAGTGTTGTGTTTAACCTCATGTTGTGGGCTCTGAAAATATATTCCATTGCCCCTTTAGTAAGGTGATATTTGTTCTCATGATGAAAGAAGACTACTTTTCTATTATAAATATAAGTATTCCTTATCACTATGCCACATATATCAAGTGATACAACATCCACATCCACTTCATCAATTAACTTTGAAGAAATAGAAAATTTGACCGTACACTGGTTGTTTACATTATGTTTTTCTTTATCACATACACAACCAAGAGGATAAGGATTTGGATGTGGTTTGGCTTCAAGACCCGTCTTTTTGAAAAGTGCTTCAGATATCAAGTTTACTTGGGAACCTAGATCAAATAATGTATCTATCTTAGTATTCTTAGATACAACTCTTATGTGAAATAATTCATTCCTCTTTATGTCATCATCATGAGATTCATTATTGGAATTTGAACTAACATGAAGGGAACCTTTACCTTGTACTCCAAATATTGTGATATTTTCCTCATCTCCTAAATCAGAACCAATATCTTGTTTCGCTATAGAAATGATATTTTTCTTCCCCTTTCCATCGAACTATTTCAGTATTTTCTCTGGATGTAATTTCCAACAATGTTTATCATCGTGACCATTATTATTTCAATGAGTGCAAGATGTATTTCCTTCTTCCCTCTTTACAGTGGAAGTCTTTTTGTCCTTCCTTTGAAAGTTTCCTTTAAATCCCTTATGTGGGAATTTGGAAGGTTTCTTTGTGGGATTTTCTTGAACATGCTTTCCCCTATTCTCAAGGATAGTGGCTTGCACACAAACTTTGTCAAGACTGGTGGGGTTGAACAATAGTAAAGTTTGGTGAATATAACTGTGAAGTGCAGCAATATACTTCATTAAATTTTCATAAGAATATAAAGGAATATTTAATGCAAGAGATTTATTCCTAAATTCTTCCATGAAACTTTGTACAATTTGACTTTTTCTTTGTCTTAAAGTTTCCTATTCCATCATTTATTTATGTAAATAACCCAATGGATAAAACTGCTTCCTTACTGTTGATTTAAATTCAGACCATGAGGAAAGAAGATTACCACACTTACTTATGTCCTGAAGTTTTCTCTCCCACAATACGAGAGCAATGCCTTCCAATCGAAGAGAGGCGAATTTCACTTTAACTTCCTCTTCATCAATCTGTTGAAAACGACAATATAATTCAACTTGTCAGATCCAATTATCCACCTTTTCAGGATTAGCATCTCTATTAAACATAGGTAAATAAAAATTTAAATCAAGCTTTAATAATGATTTCTTAAAAGAAGCTTTATGGATATAATGATGAGAACGATGAGAATGATTAGATGAAGAAGAGATATATCTCTATGGTGAAGATGGAGGCTCAGGAGGGTCTCCTCCATCCCCTTGATTCATTGAAGCATTTGCATCCATTGATGCTTCGTTTTTCTTCCCTTTCTTTGCCATTCTCTTCTCGTAATCTCCATACATTTTCTTGTCCATAACTGACATGCGATAGAAGACCATGTGAAAGTTTTTATCCTGTTCATCACACTTGTCCTCTTCATCCATTTTATTCCTTCTGGATGCATGACCAATCTCTGGGTTGAAAGTCTAAAGAGTTCCTTCACCTTGTTTATGCTTGGCCGTAGTAAGCATTCACACTTAACAATTCAATTCAAGGATGACTTCTCTAATACCAACATGATCTGAGATTTTTTCATCAATGTGAATTTTTAAAGAATAGTATTAAATGAGAATAAACTAAAATGCACCATAAATAAGGAAAGCTCTATGATAAAGAGACATAAGCATTAGATCTGAACACAAAAACCTATTAAGAGAGTTTGTTATTGGTGGACTACTTCTCCAGGTCCTTCTCTCAAATGGGTAGGACTTTTTATTAACTCGGCAAAATATTACAAAATATTTGACATTGCCATTCCCAACCCCTCATGTTTAATCCTTAATGTTGTAGAAGAAACAAAAGAAATGTCATGGATCTAAAAACATTAAATTGTTGCAAAAAATGTGCCCTCTAATATACAAAGTGAATATTTGAATTTATGTCATCATTAGAACAATGAGTGTTTATATCACAAACCTCTAATTGGATTAACATGACCATGAGAAGATTAAAGTAGGAAAATATGAAGAAAGTCTTGAAACCCTGAATAACCCTCTACATATTGTAGACATGAAGATTGAGATGATGCACACGTGTGAAAGAGTAAATGTTTGACATTTCCATCTCCAACCCCTCATGTTTAATCCTTAGTGTTGTTGAAGAAACAAAAGAACTTTCATGGAACTAAAAACATTAAATTGTTGCCAAAATTTTACCCTCTAATCGACAAAGTGAAGGTTGGAATTTATGTCAACATTATAACAATGAATGTTTATATCATGGACCTCTATATGGATTAACATGACCAAGAGAGGATCAAAGTAGGAAAATATGAAGAGTGTCTTGACACCTTGAATAACCCTCCACATATAAATTGACAATGGCAATGTGATTTTGTTTCTTTGTCATGTGAGACATAATGAAAAGACACAATGAAAAGAAGGGTAATGCTCTGAAAACATATTATAAAATGCTTGACATGGCCATTTCCAACCCCTTATGTTTAATCCTTAAAACTTATTATTGCATCTTCCCAAAAATTTATTTTTGCATGTTGCACCAAGTTTAAAGTTTACACATTGCTTGGAAAAGATGCTTGCCACATTTCACATGTCACAAGACTTTCAATGTCTCATATATCATGTCACAAGATTTTGGAAGTTGCATGTTGCATATTCAAGTTCTATTTGTTGCCTAGACTCCATAGCCCAAGAACAAGGCACCAAGTCTTGCTTGGATTCTCACATTATATCCTAAAATACAAATAGATTGACATTATTAAAAGACAAAGAGATACAAGTTTGGAACTCTTGAAACCCACAAACAAACAAGCATGTAAAATTTAAATCCAAGGTTGAACAATTCAATATCTTAAATTTCACATTTACCAATGCCTTCAAATTGCTAGGATGATATCCATGGAGCCACAAATTGATGAAAAAATTGTTTGTCAAATCCAATAGAACCAATAGAACCAAGGAGTGTTGAATCAATATATACCAAGTCTTATAAGAGAAGATGAAATTATCATTAAGTGTATAACAAAATTACCTTAACAGATATATACGAGCCATAGAAATAGCCTTGTGTATATTATCAAATGAAAAAGTAACCATAATGTCAATGTATTATGTTAGCAACATTACTTGTCTTCGGCATAGGGATAACTAGGTCCGCACATTGCATGAGGAGAGCCCAAGCGCAGTGCATAGAAGAAGTCATTTTCGGACTTAAAATCAAGTCAGCGAGCAAAATTGTGGTGTCAACGGTCCAGATCCATCCATATGAGTAGATCAACGGTTGACGGTAAATCGCAGATAGAGAAGTTGTGCCGAGGATAGCATATGGATAACGCCCATATTTTGTGTAGGAATGGATGGCAGTCGATCATCCCAAAGGACATGTGGCAAAATATCTAGTCACATCAGCTTCTCGGTAGTCATGAGTTCAAGAGGTAAAGGTTTTATGTCATTATATATCTCGAAGCCCCGAACCCTGAAGTGCCGATAGCACCCAAAGGCGGGCCCACAATATCGAGGAGAAGTCTCAGCCATCCATCTGAAGTAGACACCTAGCGCGCTATTAGGCTCCCCGCTTGTTCACCCATTGTGATTTTGAAGCACAATAAGCAGCTCCGTCATATTCTCGATGCGCGAAGAGATGAGAGATTCCAGGGCCTGGGCCCATAGCAGCATCGGGTAAATTTAGGACCATCATATTTGAGAGAGATGCATGGTTCCCAATTGAGTCATCTCGGTGTTTCGCACATCGCAGCTATGATAAGAAAGGTCCAAGATCATCATTTTATTGATACGCGAGGTGCCGGGAGTGTCCAGGACCTGGGCCCACACCATCACCGAAGTGTGTTCAGAACCGTCAGATCTAGAGGGGCGCGTGGCACCAGATTAAGCTGCCTTGGTGTTTCACTCATTGCGATTTATGGAAGCAAGGATTAGCCCCTTCCCATTCGCGAATGCCAAGGGCACCTTGGGGATAAGCATGTGGTCACAGCCCATGGTCACTTGGGAAAGAAAAGATTTGTTTAGGAAGGCCTGAAGGCATCGTGTATGATTCACAGAAGGAATTACCGTGACCTCCAAGTGCCATTTGATCTGACCTCGGTCCTGGTTTTCACTTGGAGTAAATGAAGGCGAGGAGGAGTAGTTGAAACCTCTCCTCGATCATTAAGTGTGAAGTATGAAGGGCCTGGTGAGTGGTCTGCTCGAGAGGGTCATGTGTACCCAATTTTCCAGAAAGGTCATGCCGAGTTCTCAACTAACCAGAGGAAGTTTGCACACGCTATATCGACACTTAATGGCTTGTCTACTCCTCTTGCAGGAGCCATGCGCAGTTAAGGTGGTGTCTGATAGGGATTATCTGTCTGAATTCGGGTGAAGGGACACCACGCCTTTGATGGCTGAACATGCCTCTGTTAGGTGAATTTTCCTAAGTATATAGAGTCAGTTTTTGTATTTGGTAAGTATTGATGGTAGAGAGAAGCTCCCGATTGTGAATTTTTAGCAAACACCCTAGTTCCTGGGTTATGCATATGTATGTAAGATTTCTTGTTTAATGAAAGGCAATTTCCTTATTTCATCTAGTTTTCATCTCATACTGAGGGAGTTCGTGATCGACTGATTCGCACTAACAATGACAAATATGCTGTGATGAAGGATTTATTGTGGCATTATTGTTTTCTCTAGTTTTATGCATTTGAATGTAAGAAGATCTTGCATTTAGATGTCTTCTTCTACTGTCTGTTAGGAACCTGATGTTTACAACAGACTTTAGCATCTCTCTGATATAAGTCTTCCCCCTATTCACCCTTACTACAACTCACTGTCTGAAGTTATCTAAGACCTCACTTGCCCATGCATGCTTGGCCTAGTTTCAGAGTTAGAACCACATCGTTGTGAGTTAACTTCCATTTGATCACCCCATTAAAAAAACTGTGACATAAATTGATCGGAGTTGGGCTCTACTCCTGCTGCAATCTAGGGGTGACTTCTGACGCTAACATTTCTGGCACTGTTGTTGGGGACGAAGTTGGAAATTTTCCCCGGGATTGAACGACATTGAACCTATGATTCGAAGGTGCATCGAGTATCAGAGCCTTTGAATATTATTACTGTGCACCTGTTGAATCCATTGTGACAAATTTGCTGGGGAGAACCTGCTCTATTAATTGTGGCTTTCAGAGGTAGACACACATGGTCTCATCCATAGCTGCCTCTAGCTACACCTGAAACTGATCCAAAGGTGGTTCTCAGGAAAGGAAAGGCCCCTGAAGAAGAAGATTCCACCGCTGAAATAGGTAATCCACCATCTCCTTCTATAAGAACTCCATTTTCTCCTCCTCAGTTTCTTAATAGACCTCTTTCAGAGGTTTCCCATTTCCTAAATTTCGGGAGTGTTCCTGCTGAGTTTTCCCCTCCTGGTTTGGGATTGGAGGGAGAAATCCTTGTCACTCCCCTCTCCTCTGAAGCTACACCTTGGCATAAACCCAAGACTACAGAAGATTTCCCCACTCCTGCACAAAGAGGAGCACCTACTGACTTGATCTCTTTAGCCTTCTCCTTAAATCCCCTCTTGTTTCCCACTCCATTTCGAGACTCATTCCCAGTAGACCCTTCCAGAACTCCTTCTCCTCCAAGTTCTCCTCCACCTAATATTCTTATGGCTGGTGCTAATCCCCCTCTAAATAGAATGGATGCCATAGTCTCTGCCAGATAAGCCCCCTTAGTTCTACCCCATCCTATGAATCCTCTCCCTGCTGGAGATTACTTGAAATACATGCCCAAGTTCACTGGGGAAGGGGACATAACTGTAGAAGAGAACCTGGCTACTTTCTACAGTTATGCAGACAACCTCAACATTGAAAATGAAGATGTCTGGATGAGAGTCTTTGTTCACAGCCTAGATGGAGAGGTGAGGAAATGGTTTATAGGATTGGCCCCCGAATCTATCGTGGGGATCAAAGCGCTGGATGGTGTTTTCCTGAGGCAGTGGGGTGATAGAAAAAATTTCATGTATTACATGACAAAGTTTAGGTCTTTGAAGAAAATGGAAGGAGAGTCCATCTCCGACTTCTCCAAAAGATTCAATAAGATGTATAATAAAATCCCCGTTGAAATAAAGCCTTCATAAGCCTCAGCCAAGATTTCTTATGCTAGTGCATTTGGTCCAGATTTCTATTTGTTATTGAGAGAAAGGAGAGCCACCTCCTTAGCTCAAATGTAGGATGCGGCCATAGAAGTGGAATCCAATGTATTAGCATCTTATAGAATGAGAAATAAGGTCGATGCAGACAAAAGAAAGGCAAGATCTGAAGCCTCAACTTCTAGCCCATCAGTGCCCCACCCTCAAATGGATGAACTGACCAAAATGGTGAAGTCTCTGTCTGCAGAGATGGAGCGAATGAAGGTGGAAGGGAGACAAGCATTAAGGGCCCTTAGAGCGTCGAAAATAGAGGAGGTTTTAGTAGGCCAAACAATATCACTTCCCTGATCGTGGAAAGGGAGAGGGGAAGAGACAGAGAAGACCAGAAGATTCAGGACCCCTTCAAAAACAATTTTATGGCCGAGGAAGAAGAAGGGGAAATAGACAAGCTTGATCCTGAAATCCTTTGCTTCGGAGAAACTCATCCTTTTCCTCATCTGACTCAATCATCATACGAGGAGTCTCTCATGAACAGTCAGCTAAATGAACTGAGCAAGGAAAACAAGACTAGTGGCCGCCAAGGAAGGTATGACATGAGGTCTCTGAAGAAGGCAGTAACACCTGATGTTCCTGAGCAGTCCACTAGAATAGAAAGGCCTGCCAATGAAGTAGCGGATAGTCACAGAGGTAAAAAACACCAACCCCTCTCTCCCACAGTCCAGATTCATGCCCCCGAAATAAGAGAAATCCCAAAGCTTACATCTTCTTTTAATTTCGAGCATGAAATTCAAAAAATTAGAATCCATGTGCCCCTAACCGAATTGATTAAACATGAAGGGTTCAAGAAATGAATCTCTGAGATTTTACAGTATGAGGTATCAAGCCTTCCCACAGACTCCATGAATTTGCAAGATGAAAATCCTACAGTTATTCTAGGTCCTATGGTAGAAGACATGAATGACTCATCCCCTCCCTTCTACACTTCCTTGAACATACATGACAAGGTACCGCACAACTGCTTGATGGATTTAGGGGATTCTCACAACCTCATGCCCAAAACTGTCATGGAAGAGTTAGGGCTAGAAATCACCTGAGCCTATCATGACCTCTATTCCTTCAACTCCAAGAAAGTTCAGTCTCTAGGAGTTATCAAAGACCTGGTTGTGACCTTGTTCTAATTGCCCATGGAAAGTGTGGTCATGGATACTGTAGTGGCTGATGTCCCCCCCAAATTCGGTATGTTGTTATCAATATCTTGGATAAAAAGATTGGGGGTAACCTTGCAGATTGACCTCAGATATTCTACTACCACAGTTTTCGGAGGAGAACATATGAGGCTATATAGGGAAGCCCAATTGACCTATATAATCAGTGATGAAGCCAATCCTACCAACCATCCCATTTTTGCCTTGGACACTGATTTAGGTTCCAGTTTATTGCAACTCACTCATGCTCTTGAGCCTCCTCCTGAACTCAGAAAGAAGCCCACCTCTCCTGATGAACTTCCTCCTTCCATCACCCCCATTTGGAAAATGTTTATTGATGGATCCTGTTTCAGGGAAGGCGCTGGTGCTGGGGTGTTTTTTGTGTCACCTGCACAGGAAATCGTATCTCTGTCATACAAATTAGAATTTGAAATCACCAACAATGTGGCAGAGTATGAAGCCCTTGTTCTAGGATTAAGAGCTACAAGGGAAATGGGAATTCAGGAGATAGCAGTGTTCGGAGATGTAGAGTTGGTAGTCCAACAGATCAGAAGTGCTTATTAGGCTAAGCACCCTCGACTTAGAAATTACAAGAATGAAGCATGGGACATAATTGACAATTTCTTCTTAGCCTTCAATATCTCTTTAATTCCAAGGGAGGATAATGTTGTGGCCGATTTTTTAGCTGTCTCAGCTAGTTTTGTCAAAGTTCATCTGCCGCCTATAGTCAACTCTAATGTTGAAATAAAATATAGGCCCTCTGTATTGGACAATGTCAAGCATTGGAAGGTATTCGAAGATGATCTGGAAATCGAAATATCTCTCCAATCTGTTGATGAATTCTCTGCATTGCACATTGATCAGGATCCTGACACAGAAGGTGACCCTCACCCTAAGGTGTTTTTAAATAAAATTGCTAACCACCAGATTATTCAGCTACCTAGCAATCACATTCTGAGGGGACTAGTCCTGTTAGAAATATTTTTCAATGGTAATGATGTGGCAGTAAAGGGCAAGGTTGTAGATGAAGATGTTGACATAGCCGAGTGCAACATTGGCATACCAAAGGAGCCTAAGTTTGTCAAGTTGTCAAGGAGTTTGACCAGAGAATAGAGAGCCGAATATAATGAGTTGCTGAGAGAGTTTGCTAATGTGTTTGCATGGACCTATGAAGACCTCAAGATGTATGATACATCCGTCATTGAACAAAATATCCCACTAAAGTAAGAGGCTAAGCCATTTAGGCAGAAGCTAAGATAGATAAATCCCATGTTGTTGCCTGTCATGGAGAAAGAAGTGAAGAAGTTGTTAGAGGCTTGGATCATCGTCCCCTTGAGATATTCTGAATGGGTGGCCAATTTGGTTCTGGTAAGAAAGAAAAGTGGAGAAATCAGGCTTTGTGTTGATTTCAGGAACTTGAACAGGAGCTCAAAGAAAGACAATTATCCCCTACCCAAGATGGAACACATATTGCAGAGGGTAACCGATGCATCTAGGATTTCCATGATTGACAGTTTTTCTGGCTATAATCAGATATCGGTCATGCCTAAGGACAGAGAAAAAATGGCCTTCACCCACTCCTTGGGGTACATTCATGTATGCCAAAATGCCTTTTGGGTTGATGAATGTACGAGTGACATTTCAATGAGCCATGAACATAGACTTCATCGGGGAGAAAGATAAATTTGTGGTGATCTATCTGGATGACATAACAGTCTTCTCCAGGTCTGACAAAGAGCAGTGCTGTCACCTGAGAAAAGTTTTTTTGAAGTGTTAGAGGTTTGGCCTTTACCTAAATCCCAAGAAATCTTCATTTGCTATGAAAGAAGGGAAGTTGTTAGGCCATATAGTATCAGCAAAAGGAGTGAGGATTGATCCAAGTAGGGTAGCGGAAATTTAGACCCTATCACTTCCCAGATCTAAGAAGGAAGTTCATGCCTTTTTGGGGAAGATTAATTTTTTGAGGAGATTCGTCCCAAATTTTGTTGAGCTGGTGAAACACATCACAGCCATGCTCAGGAAGGGAAATGAATTGAAATGGACCACTGAACCCAGGGATTCTTTTGTCCAAATAAAGTGGGCATTGACTCAGGCACCCATGCTGATCATCCCTAACTATTCCAAAAATTTCCTAATCTTCTCTTTCACTTCTTTTGATACAGTAGCGGCAGTCTTGTTGCAGAAAAATGAGGAACGACGAGAGAAACCCATCGCCTTCTTCAACAAGGAATTAACAGATGCAGAGGTCAGGTATGAAATTATGGAGAAACAGGACTATGCTTTAGTGAAATCTCTCAAGGCTTTCAGAGTCTATGTATTGCACTCAAAGGTGACCACTTATGTTCCTTCGACCTCTGTGAAGGACATCCTGGTACAGCTCGACATAGATGGGAAGAGAAGTAAATGGATAGCCAAGATCTTGGAGTTTCATTTGGAAGTAAGGCCTACCAAATTGATCAAAGGTCAAGGCTTAGACAAGCTACTAGATGAAGCCAATTGCCAAGATTTGGGGGTAAGTTTCATGAACTGATGCTCAGGAATTCAGCGGGGTCAGTTGTCTGAAATAGAACCTCAATGAGAGCCCCCATTGGCTCAATGTCCTTGGTATAAGGATGTCATATATTTTCTGCAGGAGTTGTGGCCCCCATATGGCCTGCAAAGAAACAAAGAAAGAGCTCTGAATCTTAGGGTAGTCAGGTATTGCCTTATTGATCAAATTTTATACTGGAAAGACCCCCTAGGGGTGCTTTTAAAATGAATGGACCCACAAGAGGCCTATAGGATCATGGTCAAATTTCACAGTGACCTATGTGGAGGGTGCCATTCCTAGAAGACTACATCCCACAAAATTCTCAGAGCTGGGTACTACTGGCCTACCTTATTCACTGATTTCCATAGAGGAGTTAGAGCCTCTATCACATGCCAAATATTTTCAGGAAAGCAACAGATCAAGTCTCTACCTTTATAGCATGTAGTTTTTTCGGGACCTTTCCAGCAATGGGGCCTAGATTTTATTGGAGAAATCCACCCTACTTCTAGTGGGCATCATAGATGGATCCTCACTGCCACAAATTTATTTACTAAGTGGATCAAAGCCATCCCCACCAAGATTGCTTCCCATAAATTAATCATTGGGTTCCTGGAGGACCTCATCACAAGGTTCAGCTGCCCAAGTAAGATTGTCACTGATAATGTAGCCACTTTCTGGTCTGAGCCATTAGCCAAGTTCTCTGAGCAGCTCAGGATCAAACTGATTCACTCCACCCAATATTACCCACAGGGAAATAGTTTAGCAGAATCCTCCAACAAAATCCTAATAAGGATCATTAAAATATTACTGGAGGACAACAAAAGGGCTTGGAACTCGAAGTTGAAATTTGCTATATGGGCCGATCAGGTGACCACAAAGAGATCTATAGGCATCTCCCCTTTCCAGTTAGTCTACAGAGCAAAAGCTGTCTTCCCTTCTCAGTTGGCCATTCCCATAGAGAAATGCTTCCAGGATTATCAAGAAGAGCCCAATGATATGATTAGAAGGATTCATCAACTGGTAGAAGTCCAGCAGGCCAGAGAGTAGGTAAGGGATATAATTTAGGATCATCAGCAAAGGATCAAGCAGGTTTTCAATAAGAAGGCCAAGAAGGAGTTGTTCTAGAAAGGAGACCTGGTGCTGAAATGGGATGCTCCTAAGAAGGATAAGGGCAAACACAACAAATTTGAAGCCCTGTGGATCGACCCCTTCAAAATATATGAATTTTTCTCAAATAACACTTACAGGTTGTAGGATTTGGAGGGTGAAGAGGTTTTCAACAACCCAATAAATGGGCATTTTCTTAAGAAATGTTTTGTCAGAGCCTTCGGTGGCTCCTTCATTTGTAAATATTGTTCTTTTGACTCTTCATTTATTTTTATTTCATATTTGTATTTTTCAGGTTAGTAGATGACTCCATAGCCCAACAGCAAGGCACTGGAACTACAAAATGAGTCCTTAGAGAATCACAGGGATGACTCTATTCCCCATGGAGCCTAATGTTAGCAACATTACTTGTCTTCGGCATTAGGATAACTAGGTCCGCAGGTTGCATGAGGAGCACCCAAGGGCAGTGCATAGAAGAAGTCCTTTTCGGACTTAAAGTCAAGTGAGCGGGCAAAATTGTGGTGTCAATGGTCTGGATCCATCCATATGAGTATATCAACGGTTGATGGGAAATTGTAGATAGCGAAGTTGCGAAGAGGATAGTGCATGGATAACACTCATATTTTGTGCAGGAACGGATGGTAGTCGATCATCCCAAAGGACGCGTGGCACAAGATCTGGTCATGTCGGCTTCTCGGCAGTCGCAAGTTCAAGGGGTGAAGGTTTTATGTCATTATATATCTCGAAGCCCCGAACCCAAAAGTGTCGATAGTGCCCAAAGGTGGGCCCACAATATTGAGGAGCAGTCTCAGCCATCCATCTGAAGCAGACACCTGGAGCACTATTAGGCTCCCCACCTGTTCGCCCATTACAATTTCGAAGCACAAGAAGCAACTCCCTCATATTCCCAATGCGCGAAGAGACAAGAGCTTCCAGGGCCTGGGGCCCACAGCAACATCAGGTAAATTTAGGACCATCAGATTTGAGAGAGACGCATGGAACCCAATTGATTCATCTTGTTGTTTCGCACATCGTAGCTATGATAATAAAGGTCCAACATCATCGTATTCCTGATGTGCGAGGTGCCGGGAGTGTCCAGGACCTGGGCCCACACCATCACCGAAGTGCGTTCAGAACCGTCAGATCTAGAGGGGTGCATGACACCAGATTGAGCCACCTTTGCGTTTATCTCATCATGATTTCAAGAATCAAGGATTAGCCCCTTCCCATTCGTGAACGTTGAGGGTGCCTTGGGGATAAGCATGTGGTGAGAGCCCGTGGTCACTTGAGAAAGAAAAGAGTTATTCAGGAAGGGACGAAGGCGTCGTGTATGATTCACAGAAGGAATTACTGCAACCTCCAGGTTCCATTTGATCTAACCTCGGTCCTGGTTTTGACTTGGAGTAAATGAAGGCGAGGAGGAGTAGTTGAAACCTCTCCTCAGTCATTAAGTGTGAAGTATGGAGGGCTTGGCGAGAGGTCTACTCGAGAGGGTCCTGTGTACCCAATTTTCTAGAAAGGCCATGCTGAGTTCTCAACTAACCAGAGGAAGTCTGCACATGCTAGCTCAACACTTAATGGCTCAGCTATTCCCCTCGCAGGAGCCATGCGCAGTTAAGGTGGTGTATGACAGGGATTATCCGTCCAAATTCAGCTAAAGGGACACCACGCCTTTAATGGCTGAACATGCCTCCGTTAGGTGAATTTTCCTGAGTATATAAAGTCATATTTTGTATTTGGTAAGTATCAATGGTAGGGTGAAGCTCCCAGTTGTGAAGTTTTAGCAAACACCCTAGTTCCTGGGTTATGCATCTGAATGTAAGATTTCTTGTTTAATAAAGGCAGTTTCCTTATTTCATCTAGTTTTCATCTCATACTGGGGGAGTTCATGATCAACTAATTCACACGAATTATGACAATTATGCTGTGATGAAGGATTTATTGTGGCATTATTGTTTTCTCCAGTTTTCTGTGTTTGAATGTAAGAAGATCTTGCATTTAGATGTCTTCTTCTACTGTCTGTTAGGAACCTAATGTTTACGACAGAATTTAGAATCTCTCTGATATAAGTCTTCCCCCTATTCACCCTTACTACAAATCACTATCTGAAGTTATCTAATACCTCACTTGCCCATGCATGCTTGGCCTAGTTTCGGAGTTAGAACTACATCGTTGTGAGTTAACTTCCATTTGATCACCCCATTAAACAAGACGTGACATAAACTGATGGTCGTTGGGCTCTGCTCCTGCTGCAATACAGGGGTGACTTCTAACGCTAACACATTATATGCATCATTATATGTTCAACTATATAATGTACATCTAACTGTCTTATAAAATTATTACACATCATGAATTTCTTTTAGTCTTCTTTTGTGCTTTCCAAGTCTTAAGTAATTCATCCATCTCCATGTCTTTGTTTACTAGGTGCTCTTCAACAACTGATGTTTTTTTAGTCCTTTCATGCCGAGTACATCTGGTCTCATACCCATAGTGTGGATGTTGTTGTGAGGGGATATCACCTATGAAAACAAAAAATATTAAATTTATATGGCCAATTTTTAAATATCATCGAAGTAGTTCATTAATATTAAAAAAAAACTTTGAAATGTAATTATTTACATGGTCCTCTAGTCAGCACCATTGGAATGGTTGCCAGCCTATTCACCCGATCTTCATGTCGAGGAGGATCAAATATGACATTCTCTGCCATTGGAACTTCAAAATTTATATGTACAAAATTCTTAAGTATATAATTTATATATATCCATTTTACCGTTGTAGGCCTCAGTCACAGGAACATCTTGGGGCTGCACCTCATTGGGATGGGGTTGTTGGTGTGCACCATGATCTTGTGGTTTTGTTGCAATATAAATGCTCTGTTGTCCATTACTAATGGTTTTTTTGATAGTGTTGCTCCCCTGATTAAAAGAAAGTAAGACATTAAATTATGGATGATATCACAAGTTTACGTATTTTATAAGTAATGAAAGGTTAATGTGGACTGATTTTTATTTACCTTATCCTGCAAATTGGATCTTGGGGTATGCCCCATGCTTTTCCTATAATCAACCATAACTTTATAACCATACTTATAACCAAGTTGGAGGTCTTCCTCTATGGTTTCAGTTTCAAATCCGTTGCCCTACATTGTATAAGGGTATGGTTTTTTAATGTTTTATGTTGCAATTACCTGAATGTTGCAAGGTGATACAAATAATATTTTTAAGATGTTTGGGTACTTACGATTCATGACTATAACCTCAAGTAGCCACCCTGGCTTAGCTTGTGTTGGCCATGTTTGGAAATATTTTCCTTGGTTTCCTTCAAAGTGTCAGACAACCTATCATCAAAATTTTCAAGTATATTATATATAACCACACTTTTATTTAGATCTAAAGAAAAATAAAGCTAGTATTGAAATCAAAATATTGTAATTTACCTTTGTGTAGCAGTTATTTGTTCTCCTGATTTTTTCAAAATATTGTCTTTTTCATCATCAATGATCACCTTCCACTCCCTCTCCGGAATATAGGTAGGATGCTCATACCTAGGATTTCCTGCCAAGCTTCGTCTATAAGCATCCCGCATATATTTCAAATATTCACCAGTTGCAGAGGTGATCTCTTTTTTGTTGAACATGTCTACTCCAAAGAGGCCTTTGAGATAACCCATAAGTTCCTTTTTGAGGTTGGAATTCTTGCAATTCCCCTTCATCCGTAAGGTTTCCCCAAAAATCAACAAGGCCTTGCTCTCTAGGTGCCTATAAAAATGGTAGTTTCCTATATACAAAAAGATATGATCATTAAATTAAAATTAATAATCTAGATGATTTGTGTATGAGAAGGACAACATTAAATGATTAAAATATGAATTAAAACTGCCTGGGAGTCTTGATTTTTTTAATGGAATTCCATTATCGTCGACCAAAAATGTGCACGGAAGGGTCCCCATGCTTGTCACATGTCAACCACATCACCATGAGATTCATGTTTGCCACCATCTCTAGACTCTGATCAAGGTGTGGATGTCTGGAGGTGCATGTCATGGATCCTATCTAAATTTTGTGTGGAAGATGGAGAAGTAAATATTACTCTAGAAGCTATATGAACACCCAAATGAGGACTCTGTAGCCTCTCTCTAGCACCACTACTACCAACATTGGGATGAACATGCTCCAAAAATATCTTTATAAAATAGTGTCTCTCTAGCACCACTAAATACCTTGTCCTAAAAGATAAAGAAAGTCTGGAAACCAAATATCAGGAAAAAAAAGAAAAGGAAGTAGAAATGGAAATAAAAGCTAATGAGGTTGAGGAAATGTACAAACAAAGAAAGAGGAAAGAAGTTGAAGATAAACTATCCAAGTAGGAAAAAACCAAAGATAAGGATCTTTCCTCATAAATAAATAATGGGGATAAATCAATGAGCACAAAACCAGATAGGGGAAAAGCAGTAAGTGCAGAGTGAGGAACATTGATCACACAAGAAGAATCGAGGAAGAATATGAAATAAGACAAAAGGATTAATGCTTCCAAAAATAAAGAGAACAAATCAACACGATAGTGCAATTGCTACAACATTTCCTCGCATTCAGTTGTATGAAGCCTTGATAGAAGAATGACCTCCATTAGTATCCATTCCATGAATATTAACAGTAACATTTGTAGGAATAG
>CBVK0102248257.1:0-14548 GCA_900067695.1 Picea abies
ACCGAGATCTACACTCTTTCCCTACACGACGCTCTTCCGATCTCACTCGCCCAGTTTATGAATGGTAAGGTCAAAACACTCTGGAGCTTTGAAGTCCCGGAGTTTCGAAGCCAGAAAGGCTTATCTCCTTTCAGGCCCAGCATAGGGTTCCTAGACCTTGGTCACATGGGTCCTTCAAAAAATCTTATGGGCTACACGCTAATCTCTTAGTCGTGAATTGGTTAAGGATATGGGCATGAGCCCTCGGTCATATGGGTGAAAGGTCTGAAGGAGGCACCCTCCTTCCATAGGGTTTGAACTTATTATCCTGCGAAGGTAGAATCTAGAGGTCGATAGGACTTAAGAATTCCAGTAAACCCTTCCCCGACACTCTTGCAGGCTTACATCCCATAGCTCTCTAGCTGCTCAGTTGAAGTAAACAAAAAACCCTTCAAAGCGTGGGTTCATAGAGAAGCAATACACATTTCTACATTAATCATTCAATACAGAACTTAGTCATAAACATGTAAATATGTTCACTCACCATTTCCATTTCAACACAGAAAGTATGAAAATACTTATCAAAAAACCAGAATTCGTGAAGCGACTGCTGAAAGGGGTGCCTATTTTCACCCAACCATAGGCATAGCCACTCCTGAACGGACTTAATGCTGGCCACCCTCGAGCCAGACCATGACACTCTGAGAGAGACTATTTCTTCTTGCTCAACGACAGTCAAGGACGGTGGCTACTCTCCTCCTCCCACGGGATCTTGGCAACTAGTTTTGTCTATACCAAGCAAGGAGGTATGCACGAGTACTTCCACAGTCACTCGTCAACCCCGTTTATCAGTTTGTAACGAAAACCCTGCCAACAACTTCTTGCACCCAGAACGAGCGTATTTCTCAGTTCTTCCTTGAACTAGAGAGCTTGCAAGTGCTCTTTTCTCTTCTCGAGATTGATCTTTCGACTCTTCTCTCTTCGTAGATCTGCGTGCTCGCTCTCCCCCCCCCCCCCCACAAATTACCTATTTTCTTGCCTTCCTTGAAAAGATTGTGTGGGTCTGAATCCCTAGCTCATGGTCAGGTCTGGAAGTCTTGCAGATGGGTACTTTGCCCCATCTCCTCATTAACTCTTGATGAGGACTCTTCCAACTACCAATTTCACTGGTAATTCATTTTTGGGTCAAAGGACCGTTCTGAGTCTGAATCATTAAATCCAGTAAGGTATTGGTTTGGTGGGGGGTCATCTCAACCATTTCTGGTTCCCCTTACCATCTCTCTCATAGCATCCATGGTCTATCTTGGCAAACTCCCCTTTCAACAGTTATGCAACACTTATCCATTTCTATTAATAACATAAAATACATACATTGACATTTTATACAAAAGGTTAATCAAACACAACATTCACACATATCTAGTCTGCCATAATCTCTTGGCTAGTTATAGTTATATATTTACAAACTGGGGGAAACAAGAGTATTACATGTAATACCCTAGTTTGATCCCAAGATTATAAATATATTGTACATATGATACTTAGGCTGGTGACCCAGTATGTTTGAGCTGGAGTGCATGTAACTATGATTAAAGGCTAGAGAGCCTGTATTATAAATTGTATATATGCACTAATTAATAAAAAAAACACCACGACTGCAGACCCTAGTACGAAAAGAGAATGGGGGGCTAAGACTCCATGAGTGGGAAAGGGGGCTAAGGGCTAGGTAAAGGGAGTTAAAGCTAATGAGACTAAGAAAATATAGTATAATAATTCCCTAGGCCTTTATATTTTTATATTATATAATAATATAATATAGAAAGGACATACACATATCAAAAGGGGGAATTTTGTTTAATTCTCCATTTTTTCACTCAATTCTTACCATGTTGACTACTGGAGTTGCTATGGGGAAGATGGTGATCAGAGACTACAAGTTTTACCTTGTGAATCCTAGGTGGATCAAGGTGTGTGTATAATTCTCCTTGGGTTGCCTTGGAGAAGGCTAGAGCCATGGAGGGAAAAGTGTGGGGATATGTTCCTCGGTGTGAGGCCTAGAGGGTACCCGAAGACCTCTGAGGGCAGCTGGAACTCATGGAGCCAGAGTGCTTCAAGACTTCATGGATAGCCTGTGTTGGAGCCCTGGAAGGGTAGTGCTGCAGCCCGAGAGGCCACAATGCAGAGAAGGGGGCACACTACCTTGGGTTGTGCAGGCTGATGGGGAATGATAGATTGTAGATTAGAGTGCTACTGAGGTTTGGTATCTTGGCCTAGACCATGTTAATACTGATTGTGGACCATGGTTGGCTTAGGTTGAAGCCTTTGCCTTAGTGGAGTCATAACCCCATGAGCTCGTGGTGATACATTAGTAAGAGTTTATGAGTAGTGGAATCTATGGCTAGGTGGAACATCATAGGTCTACAACCAGTTGATGGATTTTTAAGAGATAAGTACTATGTTCATGTGTTTATGTTAAATGCTATAGTGTATGGTTTACATGATGAATTATATAGTGATTTTTTGGCTTTGTATGTTATTTGGCATGGTTATTTTAAATGTGGATGTTATGATGAATGTTAGAGGGAAATTGGTGAAATTTCCTAGTGCCTAGCCATTCCACTAAGCACCTGGGTGGCGGGTACACCACAAAGTGGTATTAGAGTTCTAGTTTCAACACTGGACCTACTTTGGCAAAACGCAACAGGCAGAGGTGAAATTGTTTGTAGGTATGTGAACTGTTTGAAAATATGCCGGAAAGGGACGTAGTGTCTTGGAGTTCCATGATTGCGGCCCATTTGGAGAATGGGTATTGTGATGAGACCTTGAAGCTATTTCGGCAAATGAAACTGGCAAGTGTGAGCCTTGAGTGTTCTACCTGCATCTGCACAGTTGGTTGCTCTGCGACGAGCTTATGCTAGTCATGGTGATGGAAATGAAGCATTGGCATTATTCCATCCAATGAAATCGACTGGCATGATACCAAATCGAGTCACCGTTCTGACTATACTCCCAACGTCTGCTGAGCTAGGTGATTTGCAAGAAAGCAAAGGCATCCATGATAACATTATCGAGAATAAACTTGAGTTAGATGTTTCTGTGCGAACTTGTCTTAATATAATGTATGCCAAGTGTGGGAGTGTAAAGGATGCACACCGATTGTTTAACATAATGCTTGAACCAGAGAAAAGACGAAGAATTACAAAAAGACGTGGTCATGGATGGACAATCTGTCCGCTTTAACTCCTTTCCAACAATCATCGATAGTCTGAAAAGTCTGCACTACCATGAATAAAGAAGAATTTGAGTTCCTGACCTTCATGCGGGGCTATAGTGGCATGCACCACAACACATCATTGCATAACAACGAACTTGATGTATTTTGGTACAAGTTGTTTCAATAACCATGGCGCTACTGCCATGGGAGGTACTATATTGACAGACATGGATCAACGCCGGATTCCGGCAGACTCTGATAGCTATACTAGACTCATGCAAGGCTGTGTCACCATGAATGCCTTGGTAGAGGAAATACCCATCTTGCATTCCAAATGTTTAACAAAATACCCAGACGAGACTTCATATCATGGATTCCCATAATCACAGGGTATGCGAAGAATGGGAAGGGTGAAGAGGCCTTGAAGCTCTTTGCTGAAATGCACAAGGAAGGTTGTAAGCTGAATCAGTTCACATTTCCAAGTTTTCTCAAGGCTTGCGCCAATATTGCGGCCACGGAGCAGGCAAGCATGTTCATTACCATGCTATTAGATCTGGTTTTGAGGTCGATATTTATGTGGGTAATGCTCTTGTAGACTTGGATGCAAAATGTGTGAGTGTGGATGATGCATGACAAGTGTTTGATGGAATGCCTGAAAAAAATGTATTGTCATGTAATGCCATTTTTGCTGTATATACACAGAGTGAGAAGAGCGAGGAAGCATCAACAAACTTGTTACTGCACTGATCAGAAAGCTGCTCAAGAATTTGGTTTCCTATTCCCACAATCAAAGCATGCCTAACTCCTCCTTTTAAAAGGATCGGTTCAATTAGGACCTTTCATGGTTATTTCATAAAGACGTACAATAGAAAGTCCCACTGCATGTTCTTGTAACAATTTTTTTTTCCATACAATGATGGTTGACTAAGTAAGGCCGCTGCTTGGATGGGTTCTATCTCACTTGGAGCATTTACAAGTGACATCACAGAATCCTGGTGATATTGAATGCCACTTTCTTGATGCAGATACATTCGTTTGAAACTTCCCTCCTTGGGCCTGGCTTATTTTCTCTCTGGTCTTGTCCAGTGCCAAGCCAATTTACCATCCACCTCATCGACGCTACCATGATGATTACTTATAACACTACTATGACAATGCATACTTAGTGTACTTCCATGAGGAATAGGTGGAAACTCCTTCATAACGTTGGAATTTTCTCTAAATAGGACGTTTGAAATATAGTTTTGTATGGAGTCCGCACAAACGAGTGTTTCCTGGTAATATGCAACTGATATATATATATATATATATATATATATATGATGTTGATCATTACCTGGTATGTCAATGCCAATAATAGCTACTGTCATCATGCTACATGACTCTGTATACTTGCGAATCTGCTATAGGTCCATCACTGATATTTTTCCAAAATGCTTGGAAAAGGCCTACAAATTTTCTTGTAACTACTGCCCTTAATGTTCCCTCTGTTTTGGCTTCTTATTTATGGTCAAAGACCTGAAGGATTGCAGATTAGAAGTCTTCTTGTTTGACATCTAATGCTGCCATTGACCAACATAATGTTTGAATCTGTTGAGGTGTGAATATGATTCTTCTTGTGCAACCATCATTCTTGTTTAATCACTGGACAAGGTCATCTCATTCGGGCACATACTATCAAGTCAAATGTGAGGATAAAGAACATGGTGCATTCATTTATAGTTAATGACAAGTCCCACCCACAAACATAGGAGAAATATACAACATTGGAGAGATTGACAG
Organism: Picea abies; assembly: GCA_900067695.1. Classification (NCBI taxonomy): domain Eukaryota; kingdom Viridiplantae; phylum Streptophyta; class Pinopsida; order Pinales; family Pinaceae; genus Picea; species Picea abies. The sequence goes on from CBVK0102248257.1 coordinate 4,976, forward strand.
AGCAGATTAAGGAGGTAGGGTATATGCCAGATACCAACTTTGTGTTGCATGGTTTGGAGGAGGAGCACAAGGAATATGTTATCTGCTATCACAATGAGAAGGTTGGAAGATACATGTTTATATTTTCTATGGTGAAGAAAATCCGCATGCAAAATTAATGTTGACAGAAGTAGATATATTTGTGGAAGCGTCAGAAAAAGTTGGAAAGTGGAAACATAGTTTTCAATTGGCAGATACTGAGTGTACTGAAATTAAACGGCCTAATGTAAGGTTGGGTTCTGAAATTGGACTTCTTTTTGTCTCATGTTATGATGTATATTCAAATCGGATGGCTTTTAAGGCTTATATCCTCAACCTGAAGTGCATGTTCATAAGATGGAAACACCCGTGAAGATTAAGATAGAGAAGGCATTTGGATGTCTCACAAAAGACAAAATTTATCTGCAAATTTTGAAAATTTTGTCGAGGAAAGACAAACTGGATGATTTGCGACCTGGTTTTGAAGCATCCTTAAGAGTTGGTTTCAAGAATTCTTGTTTTTTGAATTGCCTCTAGTGGGTAGATGTTCTGAACTAAATCTCCATTGAAGATCTATTGAAGATGTAGTTGTCGTGTCTATTATTGGGGTCATTGTTATTTACCGATCTAGCCAACCTGCAATTCTTTTTTTTCAAGGGACTAATCAGTAATCAATGAGATTTTTTTTCCCTTATCTCAGTCTTACCAGGAGATATGTGCTCTGTGAAGTTGAGTAATGCTAAACTGGATAATTGCTTGCGTCCTGGAGATGTGATTCATAAAATGAAACTGAAGGTTGCATTCATGTGTCCTCAGACACAAAAACCTTGCTTATCAAAGAGTTTGACCTTCTTTTAAGGGAAGTCAAAGTTGTATTTGGGAGTCCAGAGCATTCTGATGCTGGTTCTATTCTAAAGAATGTTGTGTTTGGAGGCTTTGATGACGTAGGGAATATTGATTCCAAGATGAATGGTTGCTAGCATACATTTACAGTTGATTTGTGTACTCTGAGTTCTGTTGAATACACTTTCATTCAGGGAAAGTGTACAATGCTTAAACTTCAACTTCCAAAAGACATTGGATTGTTGGAATTTAAAGCGTTCCATTCCTGGCATACAGAGCTCTTTGTTCATATTAATGTTCATGTTTTTCCTAATACACATCTAGAGATTGTTAGTGTTCCAAAGAAACCTTTGTATGATGGAGCAATCTGTCATGCTTATTATGAGAGCACAACAAGTCAATCACAACTAAGTAATCAAATTATGGTGAATGAAGTAAAATTGTACATCGAGAGTTTTATGAGTGAGATGACAAAATGGGACTAACAGGAACCTTGTTCTACATGATATCACACAAGAGCCATCCTTCCATCCTCATAGTGAGAAACTTGCAAATTGCTTTTGGTCTCATCAACACCATCGTTGGGACACCTATCTGGATATAAAAAATAAAATAAAAAAAACTCCGTGTGTGCAATGACTGCCATACCGTCTTCAAGTTCATCTCCAAGCTTGTTGGTTGGGAATTTGTTGTGTGAGATGCCCACGGCTTGCATCATTTCAACAATGGCCTATGTACCTGAGGGGAATATTGGTAATGTTTTAGAGTAAGTGCAATTGACAATATTCATTCTTTTACCGTGTCGAGATACACAAGAATTGCATGCTATTCAGTTTATGGTGCATAGTGATTTTTGAAACTACTACTTTGCCTACTTTACTTGCTGTCTGCTTGCCTTCATTTGCACTGAAATATATCTACTACTTAGAGATGGAGGATGAAATATTCACCCTGTTTGTACTAAGAAATCATATGGAAGCCTGTAGATTTGGTGTTTCTGATCAGTGGATGCCTTTTGAAAAAGAACCATTTTGAAGACAATTTTCACCATGTTTGGACCACGTATAGCATGCAAAACATGTAAGTTCAATTTGCTGACTCATGCTAATTCCATTGCTAACTAATATTTATATACAAGTTTGGAGATGATTTGTAGATTCTTTTGTGTTGGATTTACCTTCTGGATTTGTGAGACGAGGAAGTGTCTAAGCCTGACTTTATCTCCAAATTTAAAACAGTGACAACAAAGACCTCATGACATAAACTATTCTTCTTTTGGCTGATGATTGTCATTTTAATGAGGATCTAGTGTGTTGGCATTTGGAAAGCAAAAAGTTAACACAGAATAATAGCCTCATATAGAGGATCGATCCACCAATTTAAGGAATGGGATGTCTTCTTTTATTTGTGCTCATTGGAGAGGGGCATTCAAGATCTAGTTAGTCTTATTTCTATTTTGGGCTAAGTTAGACAACAAATTTGTGGATAAATTTTCATGTAGTAGACTTCTGGAAATGTTTGAAATTTCCTTTGGCAAATTATGGTGCAAACCTAAATTGGTTTCCAACAACATGTCTATTGGTTGTCTCATTACCAAAGATGATTATAAGGGTTGCTCCATCTCCAATTTGTTTTCATCATCAATTAGAGGCCGAAAAACATATCTTATTGTTGATCTCCATCCACCTAAGTATGTCAATCATATGTTTTATCCGCTTAGAATGGAATTCGTCCATTGACAACTCATCCCTTAACTAATGACACTGCCAACATCTCTAGAGATCACGTGGTGTCCACAGATTCAAGTGGCCTTGTTACTTTCACTGGTGCAAAGTGGACTACATATAGAAGCATTATTGGGGAAGATCAATGGGACCCTGCATCCTTTACAAAAATTTCACAACAACATGTTCGCATGAAGAAGACAAGTGTGAATCCAAATTGTATCACCATCACTGGTGCCCTGTCTTCTTGCAGTCATGCAGGTTTTTGAATGAGGACTGGCTACATTTCAAATTTATGAGAAGATAATGGTGGATCATTATGCATGCATGGTTGGTCTACATGGGCATGTTGGAAAAATAGATGATGCATGTAATATTATTATAGGAATGTGAGTACAACTAGATGTTGGTGTGTTTGGTGCTTGTAGAATTCACTGGAAAAGATGCCAGCATACATGGAATTGTGATCCAGTAAGAGACACAGAATTGAATAGATAGGGATTGTTGATGTTTCTACTGTAAAGTCTGATTCTTCAGAACAAGTTACTAATTGTAAAAGGAAAAAAAAAAAAAAGAGTGAATAGTGCCAATGCTCCCGTTCTCTTGAATGCCAATGCCCCTCAATCTCAACAAGTAATTGGAAATTTGGGCAGTGATCAAATTTACAAGGGAATTGCAGACATCGTGAAAGAATCAGGAAAGCAACATGGACTTTCAACCCCCCCCAGTTATACAACCTGAACCGAAATAGGAAGATCTTCTGGTTGAAGCAAAAGTACAACCTTCAAGTGGATTAGTGCCTATGGGATTGAAGAACAAAAGCATACCAGAGACATCAAAAGCATCCATTTTGTCAGATGGTACAAAGAAGAGAAAAATATGCATTGGGTAGAAATATTGGAGAAAGCTACCGTAGGCATTGAAGTTAGGGGCATGCAGCAAGTAGTCCGAGAAACATTTACAGATCCAGGGAACTTTGGCAAGGGGAGTGTAAGGTTACCTTTTAATGTATTAAAACTAATTCAGGCTTTTCAGTCCAAGGCCCATCATGATGATGTAATATTGGACACAGATCTTATGCTAGACATAGATGATTGATCACAAAAATTCCATGAAAATGATTAAGAAACAAGCAGTTTTAGTCCTATACAAGATGAAACAATCGAGGGAAGCAAATAGTGAGATAGGATGCTTAAAAGCTACTCTGAACTTGGGCAGATACGGGGGTGCCATAAATTGAAAGGATCCTCTCCAAAAGATTGTTGATTTATGTAGACACCAAGATGAAGTCTGAGTTTTAGTAGCCCACCTTTGGCAACTGGACAACTTCATCAAAATTGAAGATTGCTAAGATAATGAAATCTGTTTTAGTCTCTTCTATTAGGAAGCTACTGAAACTCAAAGGATTCACCTACCGACTAAAAGGGAGATCTTTAAATTTGTGCTATCAGTTGAACAATTTATTAGAATGTGCATGAATTTGTTGATTGCATGTACTAACTCTTTTATTCCTGTGTTTTACTTATAGGTATGATGATGACTATGCCGATTTTGACTATCAAGAAAGGTGGAGCATGAAGGAAACTTCCAGGTCCAACTAATGCACATATTGGACAAGAAGATCAAAGTGATTTTTGAAGAACTCAAATTGTACATATGTCTATAAATGCACCAAGGACAATGCATAAATAAGGGGGAGGGGAATGTAATACCCCAACTTGATCTCTAGATTGCAAATATATTGTACATATGATACTTAGGCTAGTGAGTCGGTATGTTTGGGTTGGAGTGCATGTAACTATGTTCAAAGGCTAGAGAACCTGTATTATAAATTGTATATATGCACTAATTAATAAAAATAACACCATGATTGCAGACCCTAGGATGAAAAAAGTATGTGGAGATAAGACTCCATGAGTGGGAAAGGGGGCTATGGGCTAGGTAAAGGGAGCTTAAGCCAAGGAGGCTAAGCAAATATAGTATAATAATTTCCTAGACATTTATATTTTTATATTATATAATAATATAAGTCTTTATATTATTATATTATATAACAATATAATATAAAAATGACATATGCATATCGAAAGTGGGAATTTTGTTTAATTCTCCATTCATTCAATCTATTCTTACCGTGTTGAATACCGAAGTTGCTTCGGGGAAGATGGTGATTGGACACTATGGATTTTACCCTGTGAATCCTAGGTGGATTGGGGTGTGTGTACACTTCTCCTTGGGTTTCCTTGGAGAAGGATGGAGCCCTGAAGGGAGAAGTGTGGGGATATGTTCCCTGGTGTGAGGCCTGGAGGGTACCTAGAGACCTTTGAGGGTAGTTGGAACTCCTGGGGTCACAATGCTCTGAGACTTCCTGGATAGCCTATGATCAAGTCCTGGAAGGGTAGTGGTGCAGCCCGAGGGGCCACAGTGCGGAGAAGGAGGCACACTACCTTGAGTTGTGCAGGTTGATGGGGAATGAGAGACTGTAGGTTGGAGTGCTAATGAGGTTTGGTATCTTGGCCTAGACCATTTTGGTACTGATTGTGGACCATGGTTGGCTTAAGAAGCCTTTGCCCTGGTGGAGTCATAGCCCCAACTCGGGGGTGATCCACTGCTGAGAGTTTATGAGTAGTGAAATCTATGGCTGGGTGGAATGTCATAGGTCTGTAGCCAGTTGGTGGATTTTTAAGAGATAAATACTATGTTCCCATGTTTATGTTAAATGCTATATTGTATGGTTTATGCTATGAATTATATAGTGATTTTTCTATGGCTTTGTATGTTATATGACATGTTTATTTAAATGTGGATGTTATGGTGAATGTTAGAGGGAAATTGGTGAAATTTCCTAGTGTCCCACCATTCTAGCAGGCATCGGGGTGGCCCGGTACACCACACCACTTCATTGTTTGGTTATCTTCACCTCTTTCTTTGAAAGTGCAACCTTTAAACCTCATCTGATTAAAAGGTTGTTTTATTATTTTGAAACATCTGTTTATTTATGTTTGGTCATCTTCACCTTCTTTTTTGAAAATGCCACCTTTAAACCTTATCTAGTTGGAAGGTTGTTTAATTTTTTTGAAACATTTGTCTATTTGAATTTGCTTCAATAATATTGCTGATATCTCTACAAAGTTGAGTCTATGGCATGGGCTTTTATAGTTATTTTGTGGTTTGATATGCCTTCTATCAATTGGATAGAAATATTAATGATTTTGTGGCAATGCCCATTCTTATTTGTATGCTTAGCAGTCACAAGAATGTTAATATCTTATTTTAAATTAAAATGGTCCCATTGATTGTCGTTTTCATGGGTGGGTTTGCACCTTTTCATACATTGTACACATCATCACATGTTTCCACTTGACGGTAGAATGTCTTTTTGTCCATCAGCGAAGATAATTTAAATTGAAATGGAGACATTGCATTGTAAATGTCATGGTTTTCTATTTTTTTTTTTAACCATGGCAACCATTAAATGTTTCCAATTGATGTTACATGTGGAAGGGTAGGTATATCATAATTACTTATGAGTTAAACATATTTTGAATTTTTAAATTGAAAGGGAGACATTGCATTGTAAATGTCATGGTTTTTTATTTTTATTTTTTAATCATGACAACCATTAAATGTTTCCAATTGATGTTACATGTGGAAGGGTAGGTATATCATAATTACTTATGAGTTAAATATATTTTGAATTGAAAGGTAGGTATATTGTAATTATTTATGAGTTAAACATACTTTGAATTGAAAGGTAGTATATTGTAATTGTAATTACTTATGAGTTAAATATGTTTTGAATTTTAAATATTTTGAAAAAAATTAAAAGTGTAAGTTTTAAATTGTAAAAATTAATTTTTTTTATAAGTCTTTGAAATAATTAATTTTATTTTAAAGGTTCTATTCACATTATTGTTATGGGGATGCAATTATTATAGTTTTTAAGTTTGAGGAAACCATGTACAACAAAGCATAAGCAATTGGAGTGGGTTAACTAGGGAGCAATCTTCCTTCCCTAGTTATTTTTACGACAGGTTTATCAACGGTTCGTTTTTAAATTTCTGGCCAATCCAACACTCTAATCGATTTTTTGAGCATCTGGGTTGGTTTAAAATGAGGCATAACCATTAAGGTAAAGTTCTCAAATGCATGGAACATTGATCCATGCTAAACTTAGCTTACCCCTGAAAAATTTGCCGGATTCAGGCCCATTGTTTTGCTTGAAAAGCAAAACTCCCGAGGGAAGATTGCTCCCTAGTTAGCTTACTCCTATGCAATTCATGTACAATACATATGCAATTACGGTAGTTTTTAAGTTTTAGAAAACCACTTACAACAAAGCAAAGCATATGCAATTATGATAGTTTTTAAGTTCGAGAAAGCCACTTACAATGAAGCATATGAGTGGAATTACTCCATTTCTAATTTGGAGGAAGTCACATACCACAAAGCATATGGTTGCAATTACTTCACAATTACTCCATTTGGTTTGCAATTACTTGAAATAAGAATGGTCTCAATTCATTTCCTTCAATGTGGATATAGAAGCTGCTTACAAGAAAGCATATGGGTGCAATTAGTTTCCTTTAGGGAAATCTAGTGTTTTTTTTGGGTGCAATTACTGCAATTTTTAAATCTAAAGAGAACACCATGTGAAGTAAAACATAAAACATATAGGTTCAATTACTCTATATGTACTGTAAAAAAAAAACCCTCATAGATTATACAAATATAAGTTAGATAAAATATACACATGAAATATAAGTTATAATTTTTTAATACCAACATTAATCATAAAATATGTTACATAGTATTGAATATGTTCAATAATTATATTTGATCTTAATTTTTACAACTGCCTATGATCTCAATTTCTAAGAGACTTAATTAATCTATTAATATTCCTCCTTCCTATTGAACTAGCTAACATGTGATCATTTAGAGGTTGTTAACCATTAAATCATTTGCTCTCAATATCATTTTTGTTGGCACCATTTTTAATGCTACTTAATAGCACTCATCATTCCCAAAATCATAAGCACTAAATTTTAATAATATTTATTTTTAATTAATTTTTAATTAAAATTAAAATTTTAGTTTTTTTCATTACAACACTACAAAGTAAGCAAAATAATTTTAGTATAATCTTTTTATATATATATATATATATATATATATATATATATATATATCACTTTGATATTTAATCTATATAACTACTACTTCATTCATATGGAGATATGATAATAAATTAATATTTATATATATGATAACAAATTAATTTATTTTTATAAATAATGGAAATTATTAACTTACATTGAATATTGTATATGTTAATAATAATAAGTGTATATGTTAATTATATAATTTAAATAAATATTTAAATCATATAATTATTATTTCATAAATATAATAATAAAATATTATAATATAATAAAATTTTAATTATTTAATAAATAATAATATAATTAAACACTATAATTAATATTAATTAATTTATATTCAAAATAAAAATAACATAATATTAATATACGTATAATATTAATATATGTAGGATATATCATAATACTAATATATGTATGATAAACCATAATACTAATATACCATAATATTAATATATGAATGACCTATAATAACAATATAGGTATGATACTAAATTATAATATCAATTTAAAGATTAATATTTTAAAAGTAATTTATTATAAAAATATAAATGATATCTTACAAACTATTTATATCTTACATTTATTATATTAAAAAAAATGTCACCTATCCTCTTAGATCTGACATTTATTATATTAAAAAAAATATCAGTGGAGTGTTTTGCCATATGTGATCCACCGACGACGTGAAAATATGTGGCATTTCCTTATATTCGATATAGCAATTACTAAAGACATTTCACAGCGTTAAACTTTGTAGAGAATAGTTTCTTACGCACAATATCACCTTGCCTGGAATTAGAGCTTTATGTTAAAACACTTTAAATGCTTCGGACTCCATTCATGGAAGGAATACTAAGGTGAACTTGGAATGGAAAATCTCTAATCAAATGAGTTTTAATACAATCCAAACTGTTATTTAAGATTTCAAGGAATTAGAGTGGTCGATTTTTGGGTGATTTCTTTTCACATGTATGTTATAATAATTTTGAAAGTTGTAGCCACCTTCACTTCTTGTAATTGAATGTTTACATTGTTTTTTTAATAGTAGAGTTGTTGCCATCACCATTTGTATTTGTGTTTGAATTTTTTTTTTTTTAAATACTACATAAATTGTGAAAAAAGAATTCAAAGAAAGGTGAATTGCAATTTTATTTTAATTTTTTTTAATTAGATTTTTAAGGTTTAAAGTTAAAATATATACATTGTTATTTTAGGTTTTTTTTTTTTTTTATTGGTTTTTAGGATTTAAAATTGAAATATATACATTGTTAAACCAATAAATTGGTAAGAGTTTGATTGATTTTTTAGTATTTTTAAAAAGTGTATACACAAAACTTAATATATCTTTATGTTTTTACCTTTTTGTATATGTATACATAACTGTGCTATATATATCAACTTTATATATAAATATATTAAAATTTAATGTAGATGTTATCTTCACATTTTTGCATATATATACACATCATATGTAAACATTTCAATTTTTTTTTTTTTTGGTGTACTGTGCATAATGGATATGATTGGTAGTGTATATTGTTCAATTGATTTTGTAAGAATTGAGTTTATGAATGTTTTATTCTCGTCTTGAAATTTAAATTTGAAGAAGTTTTAAGTTTATAATTAAATGTTTAAATTTGTTGTTTTTTTAGCATAGTTGTTGCTATCACAAGATCATATCAAGAAATATTACATAAATTCGGAAAGAAGAATTCAAAGAGAGGTGAGTTATATATATATATATATATATATATATATATATATATATATATATATATATATATATATATATATATATATATATAAACATTTATGTATATCTA
>CBVK0102248295.1:0-10174 GCA_900067695.1 Picea abies
TAAGACTTTATCTCTCCATCCTTATACAATGTTATCATTTATTTCTCCAAGTATTTGTTTATGTTGTAAATAACTCCATAGCCCAAAAGGCACTTGTCTACTTTCTCTATCTTGTGAAGGAATTGATCAAACAACTCTTACATTCTATCTTATAAAGCTTCTACTAACTTGTACTAACCCTAGCTTAGCTAAAATATTTAACTAACTTGTTGTTGTAGAAAATATTTTCTACATCCATCTAATTTGCTTCATTTTTCTGCATATACTAACTAAACACTAACCTAAACTATTCAAAAATTGCCTGGAATAAGTGCTAATAGATCTATTAGATAAATATTGATTTTTCCTTATCTTTTCATGAAAGTCTGATATATAATTATTGTGGTTGTTACAAATTACTATTGGTTGTTATAAATCATCATTTACCTGCAATTGTTCTTCAACCATCATATATTTACATTGTTTATTGTCTATTGAGATTTTAATATCATTTTGGTACTTGGAAATTGCTACATATATGCTATATTGTTCTTGTTCCGGGAAGGTACAAAAACGCTTTTCCTTCGCCTCAGTTTCATGGATATGGACCTTTGACTTGGGTAACTAGTGAGAGGGGGGTATATCTTCATCGTATATTTAGCTTTCCCAACCCTTTAGGTTACCGTGGATGCCTCCCCTAGGTTGGACCTCGTCCATCCCTAAAAGTGGGGATTTCCCACTAAGGTGACAATGGGGGGTTATCATGTTGTTACACCAATTTGACCTACTTGTCTTGGGATTTGGACAAGTACAAATTGAACGATAACAGTTCTATTGGACCTTAAGATAAACAAGAAAAGGAATTACTTGGTTTGATTTATAATTTTATTTCTATGCTAAAAAAGAATGGAGAGTATATTTCCTAAACCTCCATAGTTTTGATGAGTTAAAAGGTTAGAAACATTGATATCATGGAAAATATTTTGAAATTGAGATTTAATGTGGTTGTACGTGGAGCATTCTAAGAGAAAAATATTTTCATCCCCCACCTTATTAGTATTACAAAGTTGACAATTTTTTCATCCCGCAATGTTTTAGGAATTGTGTAATGCCCTATTTCACTATGGATCTCGTGAGAGTTTGTTATTGTCTTAGCAATGTTGTTTTTCTTCTTTACACTAGTTATAACAAACAGATCTTTTTGATCTTCTAGATTAGGGTTAATGAGATCTTTATAGTATCTTAATTTTCTTGTATTCTCCAATCCTCTTATCGCACCACGATATCTCCTTAAATTTAGATATAATAGTATTTTTAATGGTATCAATATCCTATAAAGTGACCTCCTCCTCTATTCCCCAATGATTTAGCCAAAACATGGCATTTTTATGCCAACCCCTCTTGAGCCACAAGCAACTTTGACTGGAGTTTGAAGAAATCTTAGGAAGCATCTTGTATTTCATTTTAATTATCATGTGCTTGTATATTACATATCTAGTCATATCCATACTCTCAATAGGGAAAAGACTTGATTCTATGAGGAGGATAGGATAGGGAGTATTGTTTTTATAGGGAGAATCAATCTTTCTCCATGATTCTATAAATATGTTGCAGTGCCAAGCTCAACATCCATATAAGATAACAAGAGTGACAAGAGGATCAAAGAGGGCCTTCTTTTTTTCCCTCAACCGGAGGTCTATGATGGAGGCATATTCCAAGATATTTGTTTGAAGTAACTTCCTCTAAGTCGTTATTGTCATACACAAAATTAGAGTAAGTGATATTTTTGGATTTTATTATCATAACTTTTGTTTTGTTAGTGTTATAATTATTAGTTGTTTATTCAAAAGAAAGGGACATCTCACCATAAGAACAATATCATAAACATAAAGAAGAAGGATGATGACTATTTCAACAAAAGTAGTGCTAGCATAGTCTGCTTCTTCCAAACAATCCTCTTACATTTCAATGTAAATGGAAAAAAGGGTAGGTGGAAGGAGACAATATTTCTTAACACCTATATTACAGTTGATTTCTTCGAACAAACCTTTAGTGTTCCTGAGCTTATCAATAACATTCTCATACAACCTTGTCGCAACAACTATAATCTCAAATGGAACCTTTAACTCTTCTAATATATTCCAAACGTTAGTTTAATGCATGATGTCAAACACTTTCCTAAAGTCAACGAAGAAACACTTGTGGTTGGTTTTATTATTACAACATTCCTTTATGATGATATTAAGCGTAACTAGGTGGTTCAAGGTTGAATGATAGCTTCTAAAACCAACCTAAGATTTAGCCCATTTTCCCTTACTTTTTAACCATGTGTTAGTCTTTTCCAAAATAATCTCATATAACTTGGATAAAATAGAACTAGTCATAATAATATTATAATTAAAAAAAAAAAATCTAACCCTCTTAAAAAGAAATAAAGTTTTGAGTGCATTGTTCAAAAGGTATAAAACATAAAATATTTAAAGGTTTAAAAGTGGAATAGACATGATAGACCCCTCCCTCCAGTCACTTAGCAGGCACATGTTTTATGTGATAAAGATACATTTTATGGTATGTTAAAGCCAAGGTGGACCGTTCCTTAAGTGAATCATGTTCTAAAAATGTGATAAAAGGTGGGACAATTGTAACTTGGTCCATGCAAAATCTATCCCGTGAAAGAAAGGTTATGGGAGTCATAAGGTGTATTAAGTATAATCAATGTTGGTATTATTGTTTAAAATAGTAAAGTATCCTTCATTATTAACAAAGTGATTGACTTGTTTTGAATGAGGATTGAAAAGGTCATGGATTCAAACTTCTCCTCCACCACTTCAACGCATTCTATAATCAACATTATTCAACGTTGCAATGAAAAATCAAATGTAATAATGCCAAGGATGATTTGTTCATGTCCACATGGTGAGATGACATTTATGGAAGCTTATACACTTGAGGCCTTGTGATCATTATTCAACGTTGCAATGAAAAATCAAATGTAATAATGCCAAGGATGATTTGTTCATGTCCACATGGTGAGATGACATTTATGGAAGCTTATACACTTGAGGCCTTGTGATATGTTGAGAAGCAAAACACTAGTAACCATTATTCAACGTTGCAATGAAAAATCAAATGTAATAATGCCAAGGATGATTTGTTCATGTCCACATGGTGAGATGACATTTATGGAAGCTTATACACTTGAGGCCTTGTGATTTGTTGAGAAGAAAAACACTAGTAACCAACTTTTAAGAGGTAAATTGGATTCACAAAAGTGTAAAAAAGGTGAAATTGGTTCCACCAAAAAGAGAACCAATCCAAATTGGATTATTATATAATTTTTCATCTATAGTGGTATTTTCTAGGTGGAAAAAGATGGAGGAATTGGTTTGGAGGTCTCATTTTAGTGGTAGGTTTTAGTTAGAAGATTTGGGGTCTGAAGCCTTCCAAAGCCATTTTGAGGTATCAAACAAAACTTTTTGGGGTCAAAACTTTGCAAGCATAGCTCCCAATTCCTTGACGTTGTTCTACACATTGATATTGGAACATTGAGTTCCATCATAAAACTCACCTTATTGGTTAAGTGAGTAGACCTCTTCTTTGAATCAGTGGCCGACTAAATTGATGGTTGACCATGTCCACTTTGGATCCCAATCCACTTTTTATGGACAATTACAACAACCTACATATCGTGATTTCAAGTTTGGTCCATGACCTGAACGTATTTATAGATGATCGTTGTGATTAGTGTATCATCATAAGAGATCAATTATGCTCTCATGAAGCATGCTGGTGCTTCAATGCCACTGTCTTTAGACACCACCACTACTTTCAGATCTTTGTTCTCCTCTGAAATTAAATGCATGTCCCATCTTGGTATCATAGTCGATGGTCTTTTAATATCAGGTTCGCAAAGAATGAGAATGAGATAGTGGTTTGATGTGGACTGAAGGAAAACCTTTTCTTTTGTCGTGTGCTCTGGGTATCGCTATACATTCTGCGTATCGAGTATATTTCCTAGTTATCGAAGATGATTTGGGTTGTGTAGGTGTATCTATTTTGAGAATATTGACTCTGGATCTGTCAACTGCATACATTGTGGAATTACTCATTGCTAGAATTTGTTGCTACGCATATTTATTCTAGGGTTTGATTATGAAGTCGGTCGACCAGAAGGCACGACTAAGGATTGGAAAACCGATTGAGAAAGTAGAATCATCCACTCGACTCAGCGAGTTGACATACGACCAACAAACATCACTTCGATGGTGCATCCCATTTGACTTCAACTTACCCTTGGTAAAGAAATTGACTCGTTCTCATGATGCCCTAGCTCTCACAAATATCTTTGACCCGACTGGTGAAGGTGGGTTCTAGTGCTTGTCGACTAGAGGAGAGGAATTTGACCTGGAGTCGACCATCGACTTCCTTTCACTCGACGTACAAGAGATCTTACCAAAGGATAAGTCATTGCCTCAACCGAACAACTCTCTCCTTTAGTTGTGGAAAAAACCCTTGACTCATGAACCCAATGTGAAGGAGGACTAAGTTTTTCCTTACCTCACTCGACTTGACTAGTATTAGTCGACTGGTGCATGTTCGACTCGTGGTATTGGTCGACTCAACCAAACCCACATGGATTAAAACCATTGAATTGACCCGACTATATTTGCAGCCAACTGGAAGGGCGTTCGAATAACCGACGATCCGACTTGATTGGAGATACGCCATTTTTTACTGAGATTGATTGGTGCATTTTTGTTCACGGTTCTCCATGTTTACCGGCTGATATTTTGTCTTGTAACTCCTCAGATGAATTGGAGGGTGGATACGTACATATTTTTTTAATCAGTTTCCTTACCACTGAGTGTGTAAAATTTATTCGTCCTTGATCCATATCGACTCACTCCTGTGGTCGAATTTCTCTTCGAAGACGACCCATTTCCTCTTGTTTATGGTCGATTACATATTGGAATTTGAATATCATAAGACTAACTGGTGAAGACAAACTTACTATTTTTAGTAGACTTCTATGTTCACCCATTTCTTTGCAAACTTGCTACCTTGGCTCTTTCCCGCCATTGATGATGGGCATGCTTGATGAAGATGAAGTTCTAATGAACCAAAAATATTAGGAGATTCTTGAGAAAAAGGCCATTACCTTGGAAAAATCTCATAACCAACTTCACACAGAGTTCACTGACTTGCAGAATGCCATTGCACAGTTGCAGACTGGAAATCAAATGCAGAATGCCATTACACAGTTGCAGACTGGAAATCAACATTTGAGAAGTGAATTGGAGACAACCCATTCCTAGTTGGAAGATGAGGCTTCCCTTTTTCAAACCAGTATTTTGCAACGGTTTAATGAGAAATCTAGGAAAGTTGATGACCTAGAACAAACAATGGAAACTATTTTTCAGGATCTGGTAAATTATTTTAGCACTAAAACAGATCTTGTCAATGATCTCTTGAAGAGACCAAAAAATTTTCTCATATAAAAAATTTTGTAGCAATGAGAAATCTAGGAAAGTTGATGACCTAGAACAAACAATGGAAACTATTTTTCAGGATCTGGTAAATTATTTTAGCACTAAAACAGATCTTGTCAATGATCTCTTGAAGATACCAAAAAATTTTCTCATATAAAAAATTTTGTAGCAGATGTGACATCCCCAGCCTCCCTGGCTGGGCCACGTCACCACAATCCTCAACTTCTGTCGTTCTGACACCAATCAGTAATATCCAGACTCATTGCTGGAAAATGCTACTTAAACATCTTAGTTGTCAGATACTACTTACAACACACCCTGTTACAAGAAGTATTAGAATATTTGTGGACAATCTTAAGGCACTGTGCCTAGACTCAAGTTGGGTCTCTCTTCACGAGTAAACTTCTTTTAATACAATCATATCAGTGAAATAAGTAACAAAATCTACTGCGCACATAGTCCTTCAAAGCACTAATATATTGTTATGTGTGTAGTTACTATGCACATGTAATACTACTGCGCGTAATGAATATGATACTGCATGCAATTCTATCACTTTTTGTGTGTGGACTACTTCACAGTGCACACGACGAATTATACCTTGCCTTGGAATCTTCTAGTCATTCCACATAATTTAATACTTAATCATATTATAACAGGAAACAATATTTTACAGTTTAACCATACATTTAGATAATAGAAAACACTTATAACTGTCATGCCCACATATGTCACAACCTACAGGAAAAATTAACTCATATCCACATATGTCACAACCTACAGGAAAAATTGCAATAACATTACACAAAATAGCCACCAATATTCATGTGCGATAATATACAAAAAAATAAACCCATTTAAAATATGAACATTAATGTGCTCAATAATTAATAAGCATGTGAAGAACACTCATATTTTATAAGAGCCACCAACTGCGTGCCAAACTCACACGTTCCTCTCAGCCATAGATTCTCTCACTTGTAATATTAAAGCAGCAGGTCACCCTCGAGTTGAGGTTTAAACTCCACAGAGTAAAAGGGTTCCTAATTCCAAGCTATGGTTTGATATTCAATAGAATGCTCAACCCAAGGTGTTTGACCTATGAAACTATCCTATAGTCTCGCATTCCCCACATGCATGTCCCACCCCAGGAAGTGTTCCCCTTCTCAGCACAATGGTCCTTTGGCTACCCCACTTCCCTTCCAGGGCTTCAACAACAAGTCAGACAAGAAGTCTCAAATCCCTATATCTAATGCCCAATGCACCAGGGAGCGATTCTTAGAAAATCTCTCACTCAGAGAGAATGCTCATGGGCCTAACAACCCGCCTCTTGACAAAAAAACTCTCCACTGGAGAGGAATCCTTACGGATAATGATAGAAGTCTAAGGTATCGATCACAAAAAAAGATGGATGGTCCAATGGAGTTCATATGGTAGTGAATATAGACTCCAAAAGCGTATCCCTATACAGATTACCAAAAACCAAGATGGATCCCCCTCAAAATATACTAAGGCTCAATAATATATTTGCATGGTCATAACTAGACACTTGTCATATTTAGGACTATTTTTTGACACATGTCACCTTAAGAATTAGCTATTCGCCACTTGGTGACTCATTCCCATCCCTCGAGAACTTAGGATAAATAACTATCCATAAATTAAACTTTTAGAAATATTATTAAAATATTCCCTTGACTTAAATTCCCCCTTTTCCCTTTTTCGTGGAATTTAGCCCTGTCTGAGTTGAGTCTACGTGTATAGTGATGTGATTGTATTAACAACTTGAGGGTGATTATAGTTACAATACATGTGCATTGGTCTTTTGCATCCAGGCTCACCAGCCTAATAATCTCGTAGGCTCTTCGACCTCAAAACACAAACATAAATACAAAGGCTCTCTGGCCCCAAAACCACGCGCTTAATCTAGTGTGCATGAAACTTTGCAATGTTCACACTCTTCCTTTGGTGCGCCATCCTCGCACACTTATGCAGGTGCATGCTACACTATGAAATGTGTGTGTTGTTTATTTTATGTGAAATCTTCGCACAATCACCATGCTAAGGGATGTGCACAGAAAACTGAATCCAGGACTTGATGCCAATAGCTCACCAACTTATGTATATATGTACCTTTATATTTACATTTATAGTTGGGGTTCGACCTAAAGGTATTACATTCCCCTCCCCTTATTTATGCATTGTTCTCAGTGAATTATATACACATCACAATCAAAACTTTCAAAAGGTTTAAAAAAGATGCAAATACTTTTCCCGCATAGCATCATGATGTTCCCAGGTTGCAGGTCCACTGGACCTTTACTATTTCTACTGCGCAATTATGGACCATCTTGAATTTCTGATCCAATATGTGCACTGGTTGAACTCGGAAGTCCCCCTCTTGCTCCACCTGAATTACATTCCAATCAATGACATTATTAGCATAAGGTACATACTTTTTAAGCAAGGAAATATGGAATACATTATGAATACACAAGGATGCAAGTAGATCCAACATATTTGCAAAAGGACCAATCCTCTCTAGGATTTCAAATGGTCCAAAATAATGCGCTGCTAGATTAGAACAATTCCCCAACTTTAGGGAACTTACTCTTTCCTTTAATTTTAGGAACACATGGTCCCCCACTTTAAACTCTTTGTAAGTTCTACAGTTATCTACACATATTTTCTACCTATCTTGGGAAGCTATTAAATTTTTCTTTATTTTTACCATCTGATCCTCCATTTCCCTGAGAAGATCTAGCCCAACCACTACTCTGTCTGTTGGATTATCCCAACTCATAGGTGTGTTGCACTTCCTACCATACAGTGATTCAAATAGACTCATCTTTAAAGATGATTGGTACCCATTTTTATAAGCAAACTCTATCAAGTGCAAGTAGTCTTCCCATTTTGATGGTTTATCCATCACATACATTCTTAGTATATATTTTATTACATGATTTACCCTCTATGTTTTTCCATTTGATTCTGAGTGATATGTTGTGCTAAAGTTCAAACTTATCCCAATTCCTTTGAATAATCCCTTCCAAAAATTTGAAGTGAACTTGGGATCTTTGTCAGACACAATTGTCTTAGGCACACCATGGAATTTAGCAATTTCTCTCATGTAAATATCAACAATATTAGTTTCCTTGTAAGTTGACTACACTTGAACAAAATGAGCAGCCCTAGTAAGCTTATCCACTACCACCATGATGGAATCATATTGTTTGGTTGATCTTGGAAGCTTAGTTATAAAATCCATCGTTATAACTTCCCACTTCCACTCAGGAATGGGAAATGGTTGCAATAATCTAGCTGGGTGTTTGTGCTCAGCCTTAACTTTTTGACACTCCAGACATTTGGCTATATACTCAGCCAGCTCATTCTTCATGCCATGCCAATAATATTACTTCTTAACAGCTGCTAATGTATTTTGATAACCAGGGTGCCCGACATAAGGCACATTATGCAATTCCTTCAATACTATATTTTTAACTCTAGTGAATCATACATATAAACTTTGTGCCTAAACATGAGAATTATGTTGGACACACTAACCACACTGAGAGTCGGGGTGAATCAGTGTAGGGGTATTTTCACAAATTCTTTACAAACCACCTTTGTTAGCAATAACCACTTACTTTATATTCATTATTTATAATGTAATCATATCTTAGCAACAAACATCAACAATAAACCATCACCATAAAGAACACAAGGCACATAGGATATATGTATAAGTTTCTTTTGTATTATGGACTACAATCCTTGGGTTTTATCAACAACAATTGAAATAGAGAACCAAATCCAAGACAAAACCAACTCTCAATGCAAGACCCAACCTGCATATCTCATCACCAACCATGATGTGAGGAATCCAACCCTCAATTACAAGACACAACTTGTATACATAAATCAATCTGTCAAACTATACCAACAGTCTATACCAACACAAGTGCATCAACTATGCACAACCTGTCACCTCAACTTGTCTCATCAATATCATCATCCAAATATGATCTGTAACTCTATAACAAACCTGGTGTATATGAGCATGGACCTACAAACCTTCCTTAACTTAAAAAACAAGAGACTATGATTTTCATCAAACTTTACTTTAGTCTCACGTGACTAATTTTGGATTAGTGAAAAACCATAACTTGCAACAATCATAACTATGTACATGTATTGAATAAATCTCTCAAAATGGTACAAAACATACTAAATACCAAACCATAACCATCACATTTTTTCTTAGTTAATTTGGATATATTATGAACACATTATGACATTTTTGTCCAAAACACTTGTTTTAGACTAGTTTCAGGACTAGCCAAAAACCCTATTTTCGACGGAGTGTAAATCCAAAAATACAATGACCCACAAGATGATTTTTTTATCATCATTACTTGGATATGTTTTATCAACAGAATCCATATGTCACTATATGAATCATTCTAGAAAAATTTTTATTGCAAAAATGGTGAGATGACCTGTAAATAACATACCCTAGAAAGAATCATCAAGAGACTTTATCCTCCATTGAATTTCATCCTTCTTTACTTCACCTTCCCTCTGAAATTCTCCTTAGATATCATTTTTTACCTCAGTCACTTGTAGATATTCTATATGCTCAATGGATGCTAATACGATACCCTTGCTCTCTTATTTATACTCTCCAAATAGCTTCCTCTAGAAGT
>CBVK0102248311.1:0-11110 GCA_900067695.1 Picea abies
TTAATAATTTAATTGTATAAATTACGCTGAAAACCCTTTGGGATCCGCGTGTGTGGGGTCGACAGAAACCAGGATGCGTTTCCAAAAGGCGGGATCCGTTTCTGATGCAAATGGAAACGTCTTGCTGGCGGATCCTAGCCGTTTCTGGGCGGATCCACGGATCCAGCATCTAGAGGGGCCGGATCTGGTAACATCATGGAATACTTGACTGTAATTGAGATTGAGTGGACAACTATACTATCTTATTTTGACAGATTTCCACTTCGCAAGTAGCAACTTCATACAAAACTGCACATCAGCCCCCATGAGAAAATTAAACAGAAACTTACAAAATACTGAATGATTCCTTCTAATGGTCAATGGACTATGTCTGCAAGATGACTGCCCATGGGTCAACCACTGCACCATCTACCCATAGATAATCTCATAATTCATTGACCATACTACTTATCAAACAAGCAATACCATTAAGCCAGCCTTCCTAGGGGTAGTGCCTCTGTGACAGTGCGAAGGCATCAATGCATATGTTGGAGCCAAGCAACAATGGTTATTGAATAATGAAGTGCAAAACGAAAATGTGTATTGCTGACATTTGCAAATAACAATTAACATATAAAGAAAAGAAAATCGTACCAGTTCATTCAGGCTGATTGTCAACAGCACAAGTGGCACTCCTGAAATCCATTTTGCAAACGCTTTGGTCTGATAGCCCTGGAATATCCTATCTATCTACAATGAATTTAATTTTACTCTAAGATTATGCAAAATGATAATACAGCTTTTAATAAATAATCATGACTAGGATAATTATCATGTCCTGATATTATTTCTTCATAATATTGAACAACTTTACCTCTAGGATAGGTCCTGCTTTCGCCTAAAATATTTCATGGCAAATAACAGTGGGTGCACAATAACAGTTATCATGACAGTTCACTATGAATTCACCTCAAATATTTGAGGACCAATGAGCACTTTGTAAAACCCAAATCAACAATCCTTGTTGACTGTATACTGAAGATTCAGTTCCAACTTTATGTCATATCATATACTGATAATTCAGTTATTTAAGAGCCTGTAATTTGCAGCTACTGTTAATGGCTTCGGTGCATAGTTTTATACTTCTGCATTGACAAATGAATCACTTCTGGACAAATGTATGGTCCACGGATTATATTCTTCAGACAATAATTACACAAAATACAAAGTCATTCAGAAGACAACTACCAATCACATGAGATGAAAAACATCAAACCATGTGCTACATGTTTTTGGCCAATCAATCTTGAGAGATCTAATCAGTTCAGAGAATACACAATAGAACAATCCAAAATGTCCAAGCAGAAACAATTTTCAAGAATAAGGCCATGTCCATACAAATCCACAGTACCAACAACCTGAACTCAGCTCATGATTTTTGCATGGACTATTTTCAGATGAACATGAATCTATAATCATCTAGACAATGAAGGCCTGTGCAGATCTATACCTCTGGTCTATGTGTGTCTCATGCATATTTTTCATCCAACAATTGCCTTCAACTTATTTGACACACTTTTTTTGTCTTATTTTGTCAGTGAGCCCTCCAACTCTGCAATCAAAATAGGGAGTGGATGCCTTCCAACTCATAAATTTTTCCAACTCATAAATTTTTATAGCATTTTCCAATCCAAATGTCAGGTGCAGGGTAACAACATGCAAATGGAAACATCAGGACAACAAGAACTATAGCCTCAGACACTTCTGCAAGCCAGTTCAGAAACAGTTCTAGCAAACAAATAGTACTTAAAACGAAAATCATTGGATTCATTTTGTGTCAAGGACACATAAACATCTCAGATTCATACATTTTCAATTCTCTCTTTGTACCCAATTTGACTTGCCAATTTCTCCAATTCAGTCTTCACACTCATGTCTATAATATTGGACCCAGTCGGTCCATATCGGATGGTGAAGCCTGCAATCAGAGAGGGATCAATGACGGTCTTCAGTCTAACATTCTTGGCACCAGTTAAACTCTGGACCTTCTTAGCAATTTCAGCCAGATGTCGATTCTCAAGATTTACAACAGAAGTCACCACTGCCAACTGTGTGTCAGTCAGCTTATTGTAGGCCAGCTCGAACTCTTTGACAATGTCACCAATGAGGTCCATCCTTTTATTGTCTATGAGAAGGTAGAGGAAATTCAAAGTGGAAGGTTGAAACTTGGCATCATCTGCAATGGCCTTGATAATGCTCTTCTTCTTCTCTTCCTTGATTATCGGGTTAGCGAGGAAGCTGTAAAACTCTTTGTAAGCTATAAAACGAGAGAGCTTATCAATGTCATTATTCACAATATCTAGTGACTTAGTAGACTGGGCTAGCTCTGCAAGGGCTTCAGCATATGATCCTGCAGTGGTGTCTGCCATTACAACACGGGCTCTGTGGCCACTACCCACTAGAGGAACCTTAGAAGCCAAGGGATTGGGTGTTCTAGACAACCTTAGAAGCCAAGGGATTGGGTGTTCTAGACAACCCTATCCTTATAAGTGAAGATTTAAAGGGTGGTCTGTGGGAACTTGCTCCACTTCCCACCTTCTGAACAGCTTTCACGAATGGTGCACATTGAACATTCAGGGCCATTGGGGACTGCTTCAGAGCATCCATCTACCAAAACACCATACCAATCATTTCAATATTTACACTTTCGAAATCTCAATCAATTCAAATCTTATAATGTTTACTCTCAAATTATTCAACTTTCAAGGATTTCTTCACAATGTATTCAATTATCGCTGCTTTCTGAGATTTCAATCAATCAATTCAAAATTGTGGAATCTGCCGTGGATCCCGTCCAACCCAACAAAGAAGCAACGGTGCCCATATGGACTTATAAAAAGTACCAAAACACCCATTTCGATAACCCACTCCCAAGAAAGCAAAATCAGTTCCATTGCCATAAAATCCGGAATATAAAATGCCCCCAACCCCTAAAAATAAAATATCCGCTTAAAGCCCAAATCAGATTCAGTAATTATGAAGCTGGAAATTAATAAGAAAAAAAATACGTACCTCTGATATCGATGCAGTGAGACCTCTCAGTAGTTCAAATTTGCTGTGGCAAGCTTCAGGTCGAGGTGTTCAAGCACAAAGATGCGGAGAAAAACTCTAGTTTAAACTCGTGGGAGATCGTATGGTTCGGATGTAACAATGGGAAGGCATCGGACGGCTCTAAATCCACAGTCTATCTAGTGTTATCTGCGGGCTCCAGTACACCTTATTGTGCCACTCATCGAAATTGAAAAGGTTTGAGCCCTACAATCTTTATCCCATACAAAATCGAGAGATTACTCAAGCATAATAGTGGAAGGGAGTCGTTTTCAAAGCTGGGTATGTATGTGACTGGGATTCAATCCGATTTGAAAGTTTATAATTTTCTTCTCCACTCCATACCGTACCATGTTCTAGTGGTAACGAGAAGCACTTATCACAGTGATGTATTTCATCTATTTTAATTTCATTAATTTTCACACATGTTCCCGCATAAAGTGACTAAAAAATCAAGTAAATACATATAAGACTCGATTCTAGAGGTAGCTGGAGAAAATATATAACGATCTAAGATAGGAAATATGTAGAAAGTGGATATAATGAATTGAGCGTGTACTCTGTTTTATTTAAATATAAAATTAATTATTTTCTCGTATGTTCACTAGGTTATTTATGTAATATTTTATTTTGATATTTTTATTATGTAATATTAATTATTAATTATGTAGTCAATTGAGTTTAGTTTAAGTGGTTTGAGCTTAGGAGTATTTATCGTAAGTGACATGTTGAGCTCTTAAATGAGGGAAATATTAGGAAACTAAGAAAAGTCAATGATGGAAATATTTTATTTAAAATTTTTAATTGATAATTTCATATGCATTGGGTGAATATATAAAAGAAAGGTCTTGGGACAAGCGAGGGAATGTTATTTTCTCTAATATGGGATAGTTGTTATAGTGACTATTTGACCTTTTGAATTCTATTTGTGAGTTTTGAAATTGGTGTAATCTTTGAGGTGGGAACTTCAGTGCTTGTGAGAATGAGCACCAATACTTTTGGCTAGTGGTTGGTTATATACAACCCCGTTGCGGTTTGAGGGGCCTTAGGGAAGAAGAGTATCCTCAAGTTCCAACGAATATTGAAGCGGCTTCGAATAAAGTGGCGCAACACTGGTGAAGTTGACATAACATTCCTACAAGCGACACAAAGACTCTACAATCAAATTCCGGTTATGGTACATATTAAATAGGCTAGGTTCCCCATTTTTTTTCATAAGTATTGTTAAATAAACATTGAGCAACTTGATTATTATTTTTTTAATGTAAGTTAAGAATTTAGCACAAGTCATTATAATTTATGTATGCATATCTACAACTAAACCTACATACCCAGTTGTGTAAAGAAATTAAGGAAAGGAACTGTAGTCTAATTGTGTGTAATAATAATGTTGTAAGTTGAATCTGAACGTCTGAAATACATAAACCGGTTAAATAGTTGTCAATTCATTATGGCAAGTTGCAAATTTCATATGAAAAACTGTGTAAATTATTATTCATTTTGTAAGTTATGATAATAGGTTGGAAGTTTATTGGAACATGAAGAATCTATGTTTTTATTTTATTGTTTCATTATTTCTTATTCGCTTGACTGAAATTGTCGAAGTATAAACCTAAGAAAAACATTTTTGACCACAAACTAAAATTTATATATCATTCAAATTTCATTATATAGGCATATATACCTTCTGATGATCAATGTCAACATAAATAATGAATGGATTGATATTTTATTTATACAAACTATGTTTTACATAATTTCATTTGTTGAATTCTTATTATGTTTTATTAGTTAACCCTCATTTCATTGGAAGGGTTACTTTGTTCACCATTTCTCTGAGAAATCAGAGTAGAGTTAATTACACCGAGAACCTATATCTATTTAAAACTTCCAAATTAATCAGTCTTTTAATTAAAAATATGCAATGTGTGTGTGAGATTCAATGATAGAAGAATGTTCTTTGTCATGTCCACAAATTAACCCTCACTCATGTCATTCTACGTCTGTTAATCATTAGGGTGCATGATTAACACATATTATTCATTAACCTGATTAACCTGCTTGCCACATATAAGCTATGGAGGGCAACAAAATATCGAGCAACAAGATGTCATCGCCTCTCGGCATTCATCAACCACGTGTTAAGTGGTTGGGCTAATAGTTAAAATAACTAATGTTCAATTTAGGTGAAGAGGAATCACAGTTTACTAACTTAGGACAGTTAAGTAAATCTAAGTATCATTGGATCTATTATGGCTCCAATCCTGTAGTGCCTTGTATAATGAGCAGTCCGAAGATAGGATTTAAGCAATATAGTTAAGCTATAAACTCACAAAAGTGTAGCTCTGTTCATAATCATTGTTATCTATTATTTGGAACCCTAGTTAATTACCTATACATTTGATTAATAAAATCTATGATGTAAAGAATCCTGGTGCTCTTGAATTTTAGTTTAATTTACCTATTCCTTGATTACATAAAATCTATGTTGTAAAAGAATATATATATTCCAAGAATTTCCTATTCTAGTAGATGAATCTCTTGTTGTCATCATTCAACCCTAAATTCCTTAGCGCCTCAGACTGTATGTTGTTCTGTGATCTGGCTTGGGTTCTACATGAACCTCTTGTCTTCTTAGTGACTGACGTGATCTTGGTTTCATCACCTGAAAGGTTAAAAATACAACATGCATATATATGTAGAAAAATAATTTTAAATATCCAGTTTAGACATTGTTGCCCTTGACACGATAAGGTAGTAGAAAAATAATTTTAAATATCTAGTTCAGACATTGTCGCCCTTGACACAGTAAGGTATATCCATTGGAGTGACTCTACTCTAAGACCATTCATCATTTTCTAATTGCATCTCTGTAGATTGCTACAGTCGGATCTAGGATTCTTTTCCTTGTTGGGGCATCAATTGATTTTAGCCGGTGTTGGATATTTTTCTCTGGTGGGTTATATATTGTTGAAGTGAATCTTGATGGTCTCTGGATTGTTAGAATCTGAGAGTTATTGTATTAGTTGATGCAGTTCCTTAATCGATGCGCATGTCAACCAAACTTATGTTCTAACCTTGATCTTGATTTTAAATATTTTGTTTACCTAGTGTTTCATTGGTACCCTTATTAGTCCCTGTCGAAGGCCAAGACTCTAGCATTCACTTTAGCATTGACCTTCAATTAGTTTGTCTTTGACCAAATGTATTTTGTATGCTTTTCAAGTTCTACATAGGAGAAAGAAAATAATCATTTTTTTAATATTTTATTTTCTTTTATTTAAAAGCATATTGGATAATAATTTGCACCTCTTGTTGCAGAGTTTCTTTTACACCTTTGCAGAGTTTCTTTTACACCTTTACATATATGTTTATGATACCTCTTATTGCAGAGTTTCTTTTACACCTTTACATATATTTTTGCTGTTCAATGTTAAACTTTAAAGTTCCTATGAATACATCAATCAGGTACTCATCTGGAATATATGTTACCTTTATATTCAATCTTTGGAAGTTCTCAAGTATTTTGATCAACGATCATGAGTGCAACCGAACATCAGATCGGCATCGATATCTCCTTTGGGTCTCTAGACTTTGGAGATTTCGAGTCTTAGCCCCTTATTTACTTCGTACTTCAATATTTTGGAGATGACAAACCACTAAAACATGTCCCTCTCTTGATCAACGATCGATATCCTTTCGCGTCTTTGGGCTTCAAAATTATCAAGCCTCAACTTTTACTGTAGTACGATCAACGGTTGAGAATATTCCTGAAGTGATCTTTCAGATCGGATGAATTATGTCTGCTTCAGGACTTCAACATTCGAGACTTCGAAGGTTTCAAATAAACATTGCTCCATTTTCCTCCGGAGTGATCACCTGCTGTGTAAGTCATCAACGGTGGAGACCTCTTGCTATCGGTTAATGTTTCCGCTTACACTATCCTTCCACTGTAGTAGATCGACGATAAATAATGCTCCCAAAGTGATCTTTCAGATCGGAGGTCTTGTTTCCACTTTGGGAATCCAACATTCGAGGATTCGGGACTTTGGGCAAGTGCTGGTGGTATATCTCCCAAAGCAAAACTCCCAGAGTGATGTAAGTTGAATACGTCACTTGTTGATGTGTCACGAGTCGAGTAGCTGCCACGTGTCACTCTGATTCATGATTTTCACGTACCAAAAATGTTGATTCAGCTTGACACTTATTGTTCTCTGACTGTGCAATGTGTCCTTGCTGATGTAGACTGCTAATGTGGTATGTTACAGATTCTTGTTGACATCAACGTAGATCTCCTGATGTGACACATGTTCATCTCATTGATCTAACGGTCAGGATAGTATCCGAAGGGTATCTTAGATCGACGACTGAGAGCAACTTCAGACCTTTTTCCTTTGGGACTTCGATACTTTTGACATTCGTTCGTGGTAAAAATCCCAAAGCAGTTCTCCTGGAGTGATGTAACTTGCTTACGTCACTTGTTGACATGGCATGATTCTCCTGGAGTGATGTAACTTGCTTACGTCACTTGTTGACATGGCATGAGTAAATTCTTGACAGTTTTCATCATCTGATTATGCCATGTGTCTTTGCTGATGTGGTCTTCCATGCGTCCTTGTTGATGAGGTTCACTGACGCGAATCTCCCACACGTCCTTGCTGACGTGGTCTACTGATCAATAGTATTGATCCAACAGTCCTTGTTATGTCCTCCAAATCCAATGGTCCTTATTCACTTCGTATTTCTAGGCTTCGGGTATTTCAAATCTCAAACTGACGGAGCGTAAGTTCCTCACTTATTTTTATCCGAAGTGAATTCTTTTCATTGATCAGGTTCTTAAGATCAAAAATTCGATCTATTCTACGATGAAACTCTTGTAGCTTTATCATGTCCTTCCAATTTAACATGATACAATGGTTGTTATTTATTTTGGATTTTCGGGCTTCGCGTATTTCAGATCTCAAACTTTCCGGAGCGTAACCTCTTCATTTCCTTATACCCAAAGTGAAAGATCTTCATTCAATCTGGATCATGGATCAACTTCTCGATCTTTCTATGATGCCGCTTTGCTAGCTTATCCTATCCTTCCACTCAAAAGTGATCCAATGGTTGTGATGATTCTTGAAGCAGATCGATGATCAATAATGATTGTGCAACCACAATTTATGAGTGTTTTAACTCGTCACCCAACTCTGCAATAGGAAGATGTGCGCTATTGGAGAGTCAACCACAATCGTTTATATTCAAAGCTATACGATCAGATGGTCCTGACTAATTGCGTGATTTGAATTAGCATGATATTTAATTATCCTTTCAATCTCCACAATTCATCCCTGCCATAGATTTGGCGATTACGCATCCGACGGTCATGATTTAATCTGACTTAAACTCATTATTTGTTGGATCAACCACATTCGTATATCTTTGACGCTATGAGATTTGATTATCCAGACAAATTGCGGGATTGTAACTGGCGAGTAGTTTAATTCTTCTTTCTCTCCTCGCAATTCATCTCTGTCATTGATCCGGCTTGTAGATCGATGATCACGATCCACAAGCCCATGTTCACTCATATGACCATCGTCCTTTATATTTAGATGATCAACATGGTCAAACTTGATCGAACGGTTGCTGAGGCTTCTTCACTTTGATCAGACGGCTGTTGAGGCTTCTCGTTCCGAGCTTACACTTTTTCTATGCATTGGTCAACTTCTCAATTTTCCATTGATCCCGACGACACTTCTGCAATGAGCTCTTCCATATGAGCTTTGATCTATGCATTTGATAACCCTCCTAATCTTTTATCATAGGAACATTGTTGATCCTATCGTGATCAACAATAATCACGTACTACATTTTCCCTTCTGAGATTTTGATATTCATACTATTCTCTCCTCTTCCTGAGCTTACGCTTCTGATCTTTGCATACTATTTGACATATTCTGCTAATTGATATACTGTTGACATCAATGAAAATCTCATCTGTGGTAATTCATCATTAACAACATATTATCACATTGACTGTTGACATCAATGACAATATGTCCAACATTTTGTGCTTCCATGCTTTCCTTCCACATTCTATTTTCCCGACTTCTTTACTCCATTTATTTTCCCTCTTCTACACCTCCCCTTATTCCCTTTTTCTTTTATCCCTTCTTTTCTCTCTTTCTAGTTACTATACTTAGTCATATTTGAGTTTCGTGGGTTCGCGGGTTCAAACTTTCACTCTCCATTTTCTGTGACCTTCACTTTGCACCCCAAATTTCATGATCTACATTTCAAACATTAGCCTTGTCACAGGTGCCAGGCTCCAAAGTATTTCATTCTTCTTGTATGCGTGTCTGACTGACCGTTCCTTACACTTAATACATTTTTGATCATCTCTACAACCACGGGTTGGCGAGTTCACGAAAATATTATATTCAAATTCTCTCTCGCCCGTCCCCTCCCTTTTGTTTCTTTTCCTGTTATGCATTAAGTATTGTTTAATGCTAACAACTGTTGTGCATGCCCATAAAATATTGTCATTAATTGTGAAAGGATCGAGGAATTATCTATTAAATATCATTAAATATTCATTTTCCAAGGGATTAAAACATCATTATCTTTATGAAAAGATCTATTTGAGATTATTATCTAGCTGAAGAAATAGTTCTGTCAAGCTATGGCATCACCAACTAGACAACATATTTGTGGCGATACTCTAAATATATTTGGCTGTGAAGACCAAAACTTCCAGTGGTCGAGAGAATATTGGTATTATTCCTCTCCTCCTGCACAAAAATATGTAATTTGGACCTTTGGAATTGCTTGTGCTGGGTCTTTTATTGAGGTTTTTGATTGTAAATAAATGGTTTCATGGTGTGTGGAAAAGTACGTACCAAATCAAAGGATCATACAACTCCAGGATCACTCTTCGATTTCTCTTTCACCTCAAGTTTTTCGCAAGATGTTAAATCTTCTAGAGCTGACTCTTACTTTCAAAGGTGAATATTGCATAGAATTCTTGAAGAAATATAACAATGGGCTTGACCTCCTGCCAGAATATTTGGAGAATCCTACATCTGTCCTAGTAGATATAACCAGAATCCAGGTTGAGTCTTTAAAAAATCCCTATTGATAAATTGTATGGCTATTTACCAGGGTGACAGGTCAAGAAAACATTGCTTCTATCTCTCGCATGATTTTATATATTCTATATTTTATAGATCAAGAACATACCATTTTTTATTGGGGAAAACTCATTTCTATCGAAATCGTGTCCCAATTATCACACTATAAAAGGACAAAAAATTCTTTATGGCCTCTTATTTGATATTTTCTATTGTGCATTGTTTCCAATTCCCAAACTTAACCATCAGTAAGAGGGTGAATTGCGAAATAGATCCAACTACCTTTTGGTATTAGACATTATGGAGGCATATGATAAGAACCAAATATCAAAATAGCATAAAAAAACCTCAGAATAAGTACTCAACGCCTTGAAAAAGAGATAATTTTAGATAATAAGCCTCTTTGAGGGGGAAACCTCCTTATACACCACTTAAATTTACAAATACAAGATGATTCCAAATGAAAAGGTCTCCTTGGTATATATAGGAGACTAGGAGGTACAATTACAACTAATGGACCCAAGGCAACATAAATAAAATAACAATAATAATGTAATATTCCACAATTAAGGGGTAATGTGCCACTATTTAGGTCTTAACATCTAGTTTTCAATATTGTATCAAAGATATGTGGCTAAGAGAGTCCTAACCTAAAGTGTGGTTTGAGGGCGAGTGTTGGATGTTGCAATCCAAACTTCTATAATGAAATGCTAGTGCCTGGCATGAAAGGGGTAGAGAATCTCACTAGTCAGGGGTAGGTTCCAGGTTGTATTCCTAGTTTGTCTAGTTTTCAGCATTGCATCAGAGCTAAGTGTCTTAGAGGCCTTAGTTGTAGAGTGGCTTAAGAAGAGCATTGGATACGACAATCCATGATTTTGCAACAAACTGTTAAGCATGCCCACTATGAA
>CBVK0102248317.1:0-11424 GCA_900067695.1 Picea abies
CAAGATGCTTCCAAGGAGGGAAAGAAGAAGTGGAAAGGAAAGGACAAGAAGAAAAAAACCACTATACATCAGTGTAAGCATCCAAACAACCACTCTAACAATTGTCATATCGATGTTCATACCAAAGATAAGTGTTGGAATATACATCTATAGATCAATCCAAACAAACACAAGGATGCCAAGAGGAAGAATATGTTAGCCGTGGATTTAGGAAACTAGGTAGAGAGTAGCTCAGATGTAGATGAAAAGATTGTATGCACTACAATGTAGAAGGAAGTGGACCTAAGTATAATCCATCCCAAGCAAGATAAGATTCCTAAACTCTTCCATATTAAGATCTAGGTCAAGAAGACAAAGGTGGATGCTCTATTTGATTTTGGTTTGAATCCAACCTCATAGTAGAAGATCTAGTTAGCGAGCTTGGATTGGAAGTTCATGACCATCCTCACCCATATCCATTTGGATGGATAAATAAGTATCCAAATCTTAGGGTCATTAAATAGTGCAATATCAAATTTATATAAGTGAAAACTATATTGATGAAGTTGAGGTAGAGGTAGTATTGCTTGATGCATGTAGTGTAGTGTTTAGAGGCCCCTACACCTATATGAAGGATGCAATCTTCATTCTAGGAGAGAAAACCAGTACTACCTAATAAAGGTGGGAAGTCCTTCATCACTAATGCACTCAAAGATAAATCCAAGATCTCTCTGGTAATTGTTGACCAAGCCAAGTCAAGTAGGGATTTTGTATTTCTTTCCTTAAGAAAGAATTAGTCAAAGGATGAATCGATAAAATTAAAGGAATATATAAAGTGATGTACTAAAGATCAAAAACATTAGTTGGAGGATCGCTTGTAGGAATATATGAAAGTGTTATAGGAGACAAAAGGGTTACCACCTTAGAGGGAAGTGGAGCATGAGATACAATTTTTGTCTGACTCTTGCTAAACATTGGGCTATACAAATAGTTTATCCTAGAAGTAGATGAAGTGAAGAAACTATTGCAGCAAGGACCAATTTGACCAAGAAACTCACATTATGATCACCTATCATCATAGTAACCAAGAAGGATAGAACCTAGATAATTTGTATCAATTATAAAGTGTTGAATAAGATCATTATTAAGAGTCAATATCCTCTACCCAAGTCTTGGTGATTTTCTATATCAACTGCAACATGCCAAGTACTTCACCAAGTTGTATCTCAAATTAGGATACCACTAGATATGAGTAAAAGAAGAAGATACTTGGAATACCACCTTCAAGACAAGGCAAGGTCTATATGAATGGTCGGTAATGCATTTTGGTTTATGCAATGCACTAGCTACATTTATGCATTTGATGAACAATGTATTGCATACCTTCCTAGATTCATTTGTAATAGTGTCTTAGATGACATATTAGTTTGTATATCTACCTAGTAAGAGCATATTTCACATCTCACACAGGTGTTAGCGTCATTGAAAAATCATCCCCTACTGGAAAACCTTAAGAAATGTTAATTTTGTCACCAGTCATTGGTTTATTTGGGGTATGTGATTAAAGGAGGGGAACTCAATATCGATCCCATGAGATGGAGGCCATCATCAAGTGGTCGGCTCCTACTAATTTCATTGAAGTAAGGATCTTTGTGAAGGAAAAACAATACCAACACAAATTTATATCATCCTTTCCAGCTATGTCTACACCACTCCATGCCAAAACAAGGAGTGGCGAGAGTTTCTAGTAGAGAAAAAATCAGCATAGAATTTTTGATGAGTTGAAATGCAATATTAGTCAACCACTAGTTCTTGCATTGCCCAATTTGAAGAATCCTTTATAAGTGGAGATGGATGCAAATGGATATGTTGTAGGAGTGGTCTTGATGTAGGGAGGTAATCTATTATGGTATCATTCTAAAATGTTCCATGGTGGAGTCCTAAACTTCCCTACATATGACAAGGTATGATTTAGTTCAAACTATTAAGAAATGGAAACATTATCTGATGGGAAAGGATACCATCATCCACATCGATCATCAACCATTATAGTATTTGTAGGCTCATATTAAGTTACAACAAACTAGAAACTATAAGTGGATGAATTTTTAATAGTGATTTCATATTATCATCAAATATAAGAAGGGAAACAATAATAAGTTGGAAAACATGCTCTCAAGGCCACCCATACCCAAGATCACAACTTTGGTGACTCTTATGAAAATTGAGCATTTTACCCATCATGCATACAAAGATGCATACACATAATATGAGGACTTTAAATAGGCTTTCAGTAGCTATAAGGTCAATTTCATGTAGAATAAGGTGACATTAAAGATAACTATCATCCTTGAAATCAATTGCTCTACAAGCTAGACAAGTTTTGTATTCCTAAAGTTGAAAAATTGCAACTTACCAGAGAGGCTCACACCTCCAAAGTTGTGGGGAATTTTGGTGTTGGGAAGACAGTTGCCAACTTACAGAGGTAAGTGTATTGAATTAGAATGAAAGAAAATGTATCTTGGTTTATTAGAGAATGCATATTGTGCTGTAGCAATAAGCCTAGTAACAATAAACAAGGTTTATACCATCCCTTACCTATACCTACTAGACCATGGGAGAGCATCTCCATGGATGTTTTGGGTAGTTTTCCAACAACAAGGAAGGGAAATTACTATTTGTTTGTCGTAGTTCGCAGGTTTAGCAAGATGTGCATTTTCATGCCTTTTAAAAAGACCATCAATTGACAAGATGCAAAATACATGTTCTTTGAAAATGTCTAGGTGCACTTTGGTATACCAACAAGCATCATTTCAGATAGAGATACTATATTTCTCAATGCCTTTTGGGATATGCATTGAGATAAGATGGACACCAAGTTGAATAGATATACAACTTTCCATCCCCAAATATATGGGTACATAGAAGTAGTGAATATGACATACATTCATGTTTTGAGGGGTTAAATTAGAACCATTCAAGGACCTATAATAAAAATTTGATTTGTATTCAACACTCTTAATATAATAGAGCAAACCATATTTTTACCAGTAAGTCCCATTTCAAACTTACTTTAAGTATTTTCCACCTTTTCCCTTAGATATTGTATATGAATACCAAGGATACAACTTGCCCATATCCCTCACTGAGGCACACTGCCATAAAAGTTCTTCTCTAATACTAACTATAACATACTCTCTTGCTAAAAAATAGATTTAAATGCTTTATGCAACTAAACTTAATAGAAGACAACATGTTAAAATACTCGTGCATATAATAGCAATTATGAAAACATGAATGCAACTATTCAAGAAAAACAACAAACACACAACATTCATATAAAACCATTTACACATCAGAATTAACATCATAAAGCATAACAAAAAATGTATATGTTCATAGAGTAACCAATTGGTTGTGTACAAAGGACGTTCCTCCTAGACATAGGCATGTTGTTCATTTTCTCTCAACAACAAGGCACCCCCTGAGCTAAGATTATGAGTCCACAAGGAGGTTTAGCTCTCTTGGCTACCCATTCTCCACATTCAGTAGCCCAAAACCTAAGTTCTGCTCCATAAAAAACTCTAATTTGTCAACTCTCTCTTTCCCTCAACCCACACAACCCAAGGAATGAGATCCCCCTTCACTGCAAATAGTCCCTCAAGCCTTACCAGTTCCCTCTCAAGCTCTAGTGCACTCGATTGGCTAGGAAATCTTGCAGTTGGGAACTCCAATAATTCTCAATTGTTCCAGGAGTGTTCACAGACCCTTCTCAAGGCTCTTTGGGCAGTTTCCTCCACAAGAAACACACCTACATGCATACAGCCTTAGTTTCATCATG
Organism: Picea abies; assembly: GCA_900067695.1. Classification (NCBI taxonomy): domain Eukaryota; kingdom Viridiplantae; phylum Streptophyta; class Pinopsida; order Pinales; family Pinaceae; genus Picea; species Picea abies. Next base: position 3,821 of record CBVK0102248317.1, read on the forward strand.
AAACACAACCCAAAGAGTTTTATTTCCATGGTTAGCATGGTTGGTGCTCTTTCCCAGCACCCCCACCCCCCCTCTTCTCTTTCTCTTCAAAACCAATGTGTAAAAACTGTCTCTTTTCCTCATATGAATTTCCTTCTTCTCCCTTACTTTCTTGACTCTCACTCTTCCCCAAAAGGATTGCTTGACTCTCACACTTCTCCCATGCTTTCTTATACTCATCCCATGCTCTCAATAATTCTATGAAGTGATCTCAAACACCAACCCTCTTACATGAATTCAATGATTGAGTGTCTAATAAGTAAAAGGAGGATTAGATGGTGATGATACATTAACTTAGGCAAAGACATGGGTTTCCCCTTAGACCCCCCTTTATCCCCCTCTCTTGTGGAATCATAACCCCCCAACGTTACCATCCCTCTCGTATCACATCCCACGATTATTATTTTTACTAATAATTTATTATACAATTTACATAGCTCCACCCTAGAGCATATTGATCTAAGTATTGAGAGAATTATGTTGTTATTCCTTTGATCCCTCTCGATGTCTACTAGATTTGGGTTTAAGATGAATCTATGATGATGGATCAACATTCAATGATAAACAATGCATCTATCACTTAACAATTACATATATCAACATGAGCATGGAAACAAAAAGATAGTAAATTATTTTGGCGTGCAATATTTTTTCTTTGACGTCCCAAATCACTTATAGAAACAAATAAAATCTTACTCAATTAACACCACTATGCACTCCATTAACATGTTTAAGATTGACCAAAAGTCTCCCTCTCCTTATATATACCTTGAAATTATCCACAAACTATATATAATTTATGAAAAATTTTAAAAGATGAGTTCACATATTCATAAACGACATATATAGTAAATCCTTCAAAATATATATAGATATATAATTTATGAATTTTTTTAAAAAATGATTTTGCATATTCATAGATAACATATATAGTAAATCTTTCAATATAAATTAATATGGTTAATTTATAAGATTCAAATCAAATGTTGGTTGAAAAAAATTCATAAACCACCCAACAACATTAACAACTACTAATTAAACTAACCCTTTTAAGTATATATTTTTCTTATAATATAAATATGAAGCTTCCAAATGACGTACATTAAAAATATAATATAGAGTTTTGAAAATATATTGGAGAACTTCGTTTAAAATCTCAATGGTACACATTCAAAAGATATTAAGGAACATTGAAAACCCTGTTAATATTATTCAACCACAATAAAACAAATTTGTGTGAGAAGAGAGTACATTGATTGAGGACCACGGTCGTACGATTCGACTCTCAAAAAGTAGAGGCAGTTAAATATTTCTTGTATATATAACAAAAGTGGTATCCACAAAAGTGAGTATATTGTCGATAACAATATCATTCGAGTACAATCATTATGAGGTTTTTTATTTGAGGGAATCTCTTAGCATTATAGAGGTTGGAGGTTTCTTTACATCGTTATCTTCTTTTTAATTTTTATTTTTTTTAATGTTGATATGACTAAAGGTCAACCATGTATTTAGTTTTCCATAAAGATGTAGTAAAAATAAGCATTGTTAACACTGTGTCATGTTGGTTGATTTTTTTTTTGAGAGATTTACTTTTCTTCTTGGAGATTTGTGTCCATTCCTCTTATTCATTTTGGAATGGTGTGATTAGTTCTTCTAACTTTCTTACTTACAAATATGTGTTATTATCCACTTCCTCATTTGAGGGAATTATTGGATTCCCAATATATGAAGAATCTCATCCTCTTTCTCCTCCATATTGACCTAGCTAGCTCAACCCTTTTGAGGGCTATTAAGTACCAAGGAGAGTGTTGATCAAGAGGAGAGGAAAGTGAGGCCAAGGCCTTTGCTCATGGAAGCGTTGTTATCTCTATTGTTGGGGTTACTGATAATGGAGGTAATTGAGTATTCTATGGTGTTGGATCCTTTTGTAGTGAATGCAAGGGATGAGAAATTATTGGAGTTGTTTTTATCACCCTTGAATAGATTTCTTCTCGATGGGATGGGCTTGATGTTTTATCAATTGCACTGTGGAGTTAGTAGTTAGGATATCCTTGTTGATTAAATATAATCCTTAGTTGCCCCATCCCACCAAATAGGATTCCTCTATGGTTTCTAAGAGCGCTTTGTTTTCTTAACACATTGGGATGATATATGCCATGTTTTAAAGTGTAACCTACATTGAAATGCAACGTCCTCATAATAGAGAGGATGGTCCAAGTGTATTCCTTTTCTACCAACTTTATTTCAGATGATAAAGCTTTTGTTGAAATCCATGTCTACGCGAGCATAGGTAGTTATATGTCTTCTCTACGTTTCAACACTTCTAAAATGGAATTTTCCCAAGGTGTTTCCAATCCTTTGTAATGAATAAAACCCTTAAAAGTGCAAGGGGAGGTTGGGCATTCTTACACAGACAGGTGTGATGGAAAGGGACTTCGATCTTGGATCAAAGATTGGAGTCCAATAATTCATGTAGAGTCTTATTGATCTAGGTGGACATTGGTGACTGCCCACCTATTTCACTAGCTCAAAATACAGTTTCCATCTTGGCAATTTTTCTACATTTTTTCGGGTCCCAAAATTCTGGGGTCGTTTTGAGGCCCTAAACAACGTTTTTTTTTACTTGGCAGTGCCCAATAGATGTTAGAGGCATATATTGGGTCGAACATAGTGTGTACTCCTCGACTAGACATTTATGACAGGGTACCTAGTGCCCCAAACGGAGATCATATGCAAAAGTTACACCCTCAGGAAGTTGATGTATCAAATACCCCCATCAAGGCCCACAAACCTTTTGGTGTTTCATCTTTCGGGGTTAGGGTTTTGGATGTTTAGGGTTTTCTCATTTATTATTTATGTTAAAAATTCATTTAGAGCCTCATTCTAATCAACTTATTGTGAATGAGCATAGTTGACACATCTCTCTCTTCAAAGATAAGCTACCACCATTCTAGCTAGCTTGTGTGCTTTGCATTTTACAGTCTTTGTATTCCAGCCAATCATTAATAGAATCCGATTTGTATTGTATTATTGTTTTCCTTGCAATATCTCTGTGTATTTCCTTTTTATATCTCTGTTACATTTATGTCTTCAGGTCTTTCTCAAAATAATCTGAATCAGTGGTATCAGAGCAATCTTCTCCTTGTTGTTCTCAGTGCATGTCTCAACAAGGTCAGGGTATAGAGAGTTGGATCTCAAGCTTGTTTCTCTTGAGGACAACTTCTCTCTCCCGCCCAATCAACCTCCCATGGTGGAAAAAAAGAGGGATGATGGAGCAGGAGATCCTATCCAGCTATTTCTCAAGGAATTCCTTGTGCAATAGAGGAACGCGATTATGGATCATTTTGCCCAGATCCTTCGACGGTTGCCAAAAACAATGAGGTACCTTCACCCAACGGTCCTTTTGGAGGTGTGACGCCCTTTCAGGTACAAGTTCACTTTGATATTCCTTTATTTGAAGGCCAGATAGACGTTGACGCTTTGGAAAAATAGTTTAAGTCTACTAGAGGGTTATTTCTCTGTCCACAATTTCTCCAAAAGTGAAAAAATCACCTTTGAGCTCCTTAAGGCCCTTCCTCATGTTGGAGATTGGTGGGAGACTTACTGTGAGCAACATGTCGAATATGAGTCTGCAATTTTTGGGCTAGGACCCACTTGGGTGTCTTTTGTTGATCCCCTCAAGGAGCAATACTACCATGTTGGAAATTATGATGACCAGTACAAGAGATGGACAACTCTGCGTCAAGAGAGAGACTAGACGGTGCGAGAGTACACCAACATCTTCCATACCTTGCACACAAATATTGGTATTAAAGACTATGAATGACACATGGTTCTAAAGTACCGTAGTGGCCTACATAGGTACATCCAAACAAATATGGAGTTCTTGGACATCGGCTCACTCGAAGTCGATGATTGATACGTTGTCAAGATCCAACAGAAGTTCAAACAAAAGAATAAGCAATACTTTGGTTCTGCAAACCCATCGCAGCAGAAGCCCAGTAAGGGTGGCCCTAACTCCCGAGGAAAAGGACAGAGCAAGGATGGCCAGTCCCATAACAACCATTCCAAGCCACCAACAAAGAAGGGTAATGGGAAGTCAAAGAAGGATACTAGAAAGTGTTGTGAGTTTCACAAAAGTCCTTGAACAATATTGATGAATGTCTCTCCAAACAGTCATTGTTGGCTGAGACGAAATAATCAAGGTCAGATGCTAACTCATACTCTGATTCAGAACTAGAAAAGGGAAAATGGACCGCTGACACATAACCCAGTGTCACCATCACTACCAAAAAAGTCTAGCCAAAGGAACCGGAGGAGTATGAAGAAGGGGAGTGTCTCTTCCACTCAAAGATGTGGGTGAAGGGGACCCAACTCTATTTCATTGTTGACAGCGGTAGCCAGAAGAAACTAATCTTAGCAAAGGTCCTCAAGAGGTTGAACTTGACAATGACATTGCATTCTCATCCATACACCATCAGTTGGCTCAACCAAAGATAGGACATCTGCATCAGCCAACAATTTGTCCTATACTACATCATCAAACCCTTCAGAGACGAGGTATTGTGTGATGTTACCCCCCTTGAAGTTTGTGATTTTTTTTAGGACAACCATATATGTGGAAGAATCATGTTGTTTATGAATTCGGTCCTCATAGTGTCATTGTTACTTTGGAAGATCAACTCTACATGGTGCTGGAGGCAGTCCTAAATATTGTGATCTCTTTGATATCTGTGAAGCAGTGCAGAAAGGTGGTCTCTCAGACTGAGATATTTTTCATCTTTATGGTTTGGTCGAAAGGTGAATGGAAGGTCTCTGCAACCACCAAAACCTCTACACGGGGTCTCTCTAAACAACAACAACAAGTGGACAAGATAGTAGAAGAGCGCAAAGACATATTTTCCTTGCCTACTAGGGTGCCTTTGCACTGTGAAGTAAAGCATTCAATTTATTTGACACCCAGTGGTCCTCTACCTAATGGCCCTGTATACAATCATTCTATTATGGAGAATGAAGAAATCAAATGCTAGATCCAAGAGCTAATTCTAAAGGGTCACATTAGACCAAGCTCCTCACCTTGTGGGAGCCCAATTGTTCTGGTATAGAAGAAGGATGTTACATGGTGACTTTGTATTGATTACAAATCCCTAAACAAGATCATTGTCAAGAACCGGTATCCAATCCCCAAGATTGATGATCTTCTCAATCAACTCAAAGGAGCCAATTTTTACAGTAAGATTGATCTGAAGTCAGGATACCACCAGGTCTCGATTGAGAAAATTTATGTATGGAAGACAACCTTCAAGTCTAAATAAGGTCTCTTCGATTGGTTGGTCATGCCTTTCGGTTTGACTAATGGCCCGACCACATTCATGCAGATGAAAGATGATATATTGAGACCATTCACAAACTTCTTTGTGGTTGTATATCTGGATGACATCATCATCTTTAGGAAAACCTGGGAGGAACATTTGAAGCATATTCAATAGGTCTTGGACACCCTGCAACAACACAAGTTATATGCCAATTTGGAGAAGTGTTCCTTCGACATGCATAGAATCCAATATTTGGGATACATCGTGGATGAGCAGGGCGTCCATGTGGATCTAGCCAAGATCCAAGTCATTCGTGATTGGTCGGCCCTGAAGACAATGACTGAGCTTCGCAGCTTCTTGGGCCTCTCCAACTTCTACAGTAGGTTTGTGTTGGGGTTCTCTTGTATCGCTTGGGCCCTAAGGTAGGTGACCAAGGGTGGAGTGAAGAACAAGTTTTTTGGGCCTACGTTTCAACAGAAAGCATTCGAGGATTTGAAATCCCGCCTCTGCTCAGCACTAGTCCTTATTCTGCCAAACCTGCAACAACCATTTGATATTGAGACAGATGCGTCAACTTATGCTATTGGTGCAGTCCTAACTTAGCATGGGCATATGATGGCCTATCATAATGAAAAAATGTATGATGTTGTTCGCAGATACCCCAGCTATGACAAATAGATGTACTCCATTGTGCAAGCACGTTGACAGTGGAAGAATTACATTCTGAGGAAGGAAACAATCATCCACACTAATCGCGAGCCTCTACAATTCATGTAGACACAAGGAAAGTTACATAATGACTTCCATCAGAAGTGGTCCAGGTAATTTCAACAATTCCACTCGAACATCAAGTACAAGAATGGAAACACCAACCTCAGTCGACCCTTCGTGGTCGTTGATCAATTCTCTAAGATGACAATTTTAGCACAGTGCAAGAAAAGCATCATAGTCGAGGCCACCGAAAAATATTTGAATGTGTTCGGGTTCATTTTGGGCTCCCATGAACCATTATCTCATATAAATACAATAGATTCTTGAGTACTTTTGGGTCCAGTCTATGGTCAATGATGGACACCAAACTGACTAAATCGACTACCTTCCAGCCACAGACTAATGGACAAACAGAGGTAGTCAACAAGATGAATGTCCATATCTTGAGGATGTACAATTCCAAAAATACTTGCACATGGGATGAAATCCTTCCTTATGTTCAACAAAGCTACAATAGAGCCCTCCATAACTCTATTGGCCACAACTCTTTTCAAGTGTGCTTGGGTTTCCAACCATTATCTCCCATTGGTGTAGCTCTAACCATTGCAGTTGCATAGGAAGAGTCCTCCCATGCTCATACCGAGGTTGATTGAGAAACCAATTTTTTTGAGCAAATCCAGCACATCCAACAACAAGTTCATGATACCTTGCAGAAAGCTAATGCCAAGTACAAGAAGTGCATGATCAACATCAGGTACCATATAAGTTTTAGGTGGGAGATAAGGTATGCTTGCATTTGTAGAAAGAGCACCTCACAGGACCCCATCAAAAGCTACACCCACTTCGATATGGGCCTTACACCATTACCAAGAATATGGGTCGCAATGCTTTTGAATTAAGTATTCCTCCTTTCCTTGGCTCAATGCACCCGATATTTAACGTGGAACTACTTCGACCATACTTTCTGCCTCTCCTGGACACTTCGGACGTGGTCGAGCACTAGGCCCCTACTAAACTCAATATTGACTACATTGAAAAGATGACAGTTGATCATATCATGGACACCAAGAACAAGGGCACTCGCCAACAAAATATCCAAATACTATCAGGTCGTTAAAGTAGGGTAGTTTCTTCATTAGGGCAAGTGGCTCACTATGAGTCAAATTCAGCAACAGTTTCCCCATCTAATGGAGGAACTTGATGCAATGGAAACCATTTATTCCTAAGGGGAGTGGATTGATACAGGTGGATATAGGTGGCCACCCTCCTATTCCACTAGCTCAAAATACAATTTCCATCTTGGCAGTTTTTCTACAATTTTTCAAGTCCCAAACTTTCGGGGTGGTTTTGAGGCCCTAAACAATTTTTTTTTGACTTGGTAGCACCCAGTAAATGTCAAATTCCTATATTAGGCCGAATAGAATGTGTAATCCTCGGCTTGACCATTCCTACGGGGTACCGAGCACCCCAAATGAAGATCATATGAAAAAGTTATGCCCTTGGGAAGTTGACGTATCAACTACCCCCATCGGGGCC